>PITA01021106.1:0-33397 GCA_004023965.1 Spilogale gracilis | reverse complement strand
ACCAACTGAGCCACCCAGGCACCCATATATATATTCTTTATTCATCTATTGGTGGATATTTTGGTTGTTTCCATATTATGACTATAATAAATAATACTTCAATAAACATAAGGATGGGGTTGTAATTTTTTTAATTATTTATTTATTTTTAAAGAGTTTATTTATTTGACAGAGAGAAACACAGCCAGAGAGGGAACACAAGCAGGAGGAGTGAGAGAGGGAGAAGCAGGCTTCCCATTGAGCAGGGAGCCCAGTGTGGGGCTCGATCCCAGGTCTCCAGGATCATGACCTGAGCTGAAGGCAGTTGCTTAACCAACTGAGCCACCCAGGCACCACTTGGGGTTGTAATTTTTTTAAGAATTTCCTTTATTACTCTAAAATCAAAAAAGAAAATTTCCTATATTACTTTAAAAAATATCATTTTGCTTTGCACATATAGTTATTTAATAACTTTGGAATTTATTTTTGCATAAGGTAAACATTGAGACCTAATTTCTTATACAGAACCAATTGTCCTGGCACTATTTACTGATCAGTTTATCTCTTTCTCTACTGATGTGCAGTTCTGAAGCTATTGTATATCAGTCAAATATGCATATATACATGAATATATTATTGGACTTTTTCCTTCTATTTCATTGGTTTATTTGATCATCCATATGCCATTATCATATACCCACAAACATGTATACACATAAATCACAGAGACACATGATTCTCTCCTTTGCTGTACAGGAGCTTTGTATTTTGATGAAGTCCTAGTGGTTTATCTTAGCTTTTGTTTCTCTTTGCTCAGGAGACATAACTAGAAAGAAATTGCTACAGCCAATGTCAGAGAAGTTACTGCCTGTGCTCTTTTCTAGGATTCTATGGCTTCAGGTCTCACCTTTAGGTATTTCATCCATTTTGAATTTATTTTTGTGTGTGGTGTAAGAAATTGGCCCAGTTTCATTCTTCTGCATGTTGTTGTCCAGTTTTCCCAACACCATTGTTGAAGAGACTATTTTTCCCATTGGGCATTCTTTCCTGCTTTGTTGAAGATTAATCAACCATATAATTGTGGGCCCATTTCTGAATTTTCTGTTCTGTTCCATTGATCTATATGTCTATTTTTGTGCCAGTACCATACTGGTTTTTTGTTTTTGTTTTTATTTCCTTTCTTTTTTTCTTTTCTTTTTTTTTTTTTTTTTACCATACTGTTTTGATGACTATGGCTTTATAATAAAACTTGAAGTCCAGAATTGTGGCTTTCAGTTTGGCTTTTCTTTGTCAAGATTGCTTTGGCTATTTGGGGTCTTTTGTGTCTCCATACAAATTTTAGGATGGTTTGTTCTAGCTCTGTGAAAAATGCCATTGCTGTTTTGATAGGGATTGCACTGAATGTGTAGATTGCTTTCCTAGTATAAACATTTTAATATATCTGTTTTTCCAATCCATAAGCATAGAATGTCTTTCCAGTTCTTTGTTTGTCTTTAATTTCTTACATCAATGTTTTATAGTTTTCAGAGTATAGTCTTTCACCTCTTTAGTTAGATTTATTCCTAGGTATCTTATTTTTGGTGCAATTGTAAATGGGATTGTTTCCTTAATTTCTCTTTCTGCTGAGTCATTATTGGTGTATAGAAGTGCAATGGATTTCTGTAGGTTGATCTGTAAATGTAAGTGAAGTGTTAAAGTCCTCTACTGTTATTCTATTACTATTAATTAATTCCTTTGTGTTTGTTATTAACTGTTTTATGTATTTGGGTGCTCCCATGCTGGGTGCATAAATATTTGTGATTCTTATAACTTCTTGTTGGATTGTTCCCTTAATGATTATATAGTATCCGTCTTTGTTTTTTGTTACAGGCTTTCTTTTAAAGTTTGTTTTGTCTGATGGAAGTATTTCTACTCTGGCCTTCTTTTGACACCCATTTACATGATAAATGTTTCTCCATCCTCTCACCTTTAATCTGTCCGGTTTGCGCTAAATGAGTCTTTTGTAAGCAGCATAGATGGTCTTTTTTTTTTTTTTTTTTAAGATCTATTTATTTTAGAGAGACAGAGAGAGTGTGCATAAGTAGGGAGAGGAGCAGATGGAGTGGGAGAGAGAGTCTCAGGCAAATTCCCTGATGAGAAATCATTTTCTGAGCCAAAATCACAAATCAGACATGCCAGCTGAGTCACCCATGTGCCCTGTGTCTTGTTTTTTTAATCCACTTTTTACTCTTTTCCTCCCCATATTTTAGGCATATGGTATCATATTAGATCCTTTTATTTTGTGAGTTCCTTGACTGATATTTTACAAAACTATTTGTTTTTACTGCTTTTGTTTTTTCTGTCTTCATACTGTCAATTGTGGTCTTTCCACTCAAAGAGTTCTGTTTAATTCTTGTAGGCCTGGTTTAGTGGTTATGAACTCCTTTAGTTTTTGTTTGTCTGGGAAACTTTTTTTTTTTTCTTGGTCTGGGAATCTCTTTATTTCTTCTCCTATTCCGAATTATTGAATGATTACCTTCATGGATAGAGTAAAAATCTGGCTACAAATTTTTCTCCTTTGCATTTTGATTTCATCATGCCACTCCCTTATGGCTTGGACATTCTCTGCTGAAAGATCCCCTTAGAGCCTTATGGGGTTTTCCTTGTATGTAACTGTCCTCTTTTGTATTGCTGCTTTTAAAAATTTTTTCTTTATGACCATATTTTACCATTTAATTAATATATGTGTTGGTGGATCTGCTTTTGTTGATTTTGTTTGGGATTTTGTCTGCCTCCTGGATCTGGAAATCTGTTTTCTTCCCCAGATTAGGGAAGTTTTCAGCTATTATCTCTTCAAATAAATTTTCTGTTCCCTTTCTTTCCTTCTGGTACTCCTATAATGTGAATGTTATTATGTTTAATGAAGTACTGAGTTCCCTAAGTTTTGCATAATTCTTTTTTCTCTCTTTTGTTCAGCTTAATTAGTTTCCATTTTCTGTCTTTTAGATCATTAATTTATTCCTCTGCTTCCTTTCTGCTCTTCTTTCCATCAAGCATGTCTCTCATTTTGCCTGTTGAGTCCTTTGTGTTGTGTTGTTCTTTCTGTGTTCAGAGTCTCACTGATGTCTTCCACTCTTTTTTCGGTCTAGTATCTTTATCAGTATTACCTTAAATTCTCTATCAGACATATTACTTATATGTGTTTCACTTAGATCTCTGGGTGTAGCCTTATCCTATTCTTTCATTTGGAACAAATTCCTCTGTCTTCTCATTTTGTCTAAGTCTCTGTGCCTGCCTTTCTGTATTAGGAAAACCAGCTACATCTCCTTTTCTTGAGGGTAATGGCTTTTTGAAGAAGTTGTCCTGTAGTGCCCTCCAGTGTAGTGTCCTGTTCCCCAGACCCTGAGGCTTTAGGGAGTGACTCAATGTGTTGGTCATGTGCTATTGTGTCCTCATCACTTTATTCTTCGGGCCAGTCATCTGCAGAGGCTGTCTGTGCCTGTTGAGGGCGATGTTTGGTTCCTGGCCTGAATGGGACATTTTTTAACTAAGTATGTGCTCTGGTCTGCTTCTGAAACGAGACCTGTTGCCGCGAACCTTGGAACTGAGGCCCTGCAAAACTCATGGGTCAGGAGATGTGGGCAGGAGTTCAGCTTGGTGTACTGAGACTGCGGCAAGTCTGAATGGGAAAGGTGGTTCCACTGGAAATAAAGTTATGGACTCAGGGAGGTATGTGAAATTAGAATCCATCAATCAATCTACCATGCAGTCATCTACTAAACTGCTTATCTTTAAATTGCATTACTTATGATATATGTATGTATATGTTGACAGTGTCTGAAGTTAATAATTTTCCCTACTCATGAATAATATAGCTAAATATTTAAACTTCATTGAGCCCCATTATCTTGTGAATATTCTTGTTCCAAGTATTAATTCCATCTTTGTTTAGATGCCATAATTAGTTATTATTATTATTTTCTATGGTCAGTATTTTTCCATCTTATCTAATTTTTTAAAAAAGATTTTATTTATTTATTTGACAGAGAGAGAGAGAGCACATAAGTGGGATAAAGGGAAGAGGGACACAGAGAGAGAGAAAGTGTACACAAGCTGGGTAAAGGGCAGAGGGAGAAGCAGACCCCCACTGAGCAGGGAGCCCTGTGTGGAGCTTGATCCCGGGATTCTGGGATCATGATCTGAGCCAAAGGCAGCCACTTAACTGGCATAGCCACCCAGGTGCACCCATCTTATCTACTTCCATTTGTTTATTTGCTACATCCTTTCTTGTTTCTTATTCATTCTGTCTTGAGTAATTGTCAATTTTCCTGAAGTACTTCTTTACAACTTAATTTAGGGGATACCTGTTGGAGGTTAATCATCAGAGATGTTAACTGAGTAAAGTGTTTATTTTATTCTCTTCTTTTTTTTTAAAAAAAGATTTTATTTATTTATTTGACAGAGAGAAACACAGCAAGAGAGGGAACACAAGCAAGGGGAGTGAGAGAGGGAGAAGCAGGCTTCCCGATGCAGGACTTGATCCCAGGTCTCTGGGATCATGACCTGAGCCAAAGACAGTCGCTTAACCAACTGAGCCACCCAGGTGCCCCTATTTTATTCTCTTCTTGAAGATGTTTCTATAGTTCTCTGGTTCTGTTTTTTTTTTCTGTTAAAAGTCATACTGTCAATTTAATTATTATACTTCTTCTCTGGTTCTGTTTTTTTTTTCTGTTAAAAGTCATACTGTCAATTTAATTATTATACTTCTCTAGCTGCTTTGAAAACCTTTTTCTATTTGAAATCATGTGGTATCACTCTAATTTGCCCAAGTGTAGAATTTTTCTTTATCATGCTTGTGATTTGGGTTCTTGAATCTGAATTTTTGTATATAGTCTATCTCCTAGTATTTTCTATTCTATACTTCTGTTATCTCAGTTAAACATGATGTCCTTTCCTTCATGTCTATTAACTTATTATTCAAATTTTACATCTTTTTATCTCTGTAGTTTTCTGGGTTAGTCTTTAGATTGACTGTCAAATCATTACTTCTCAGCTGTATGCAGTCCACTGTGTAATCCATCCACTAAATTTTTAATTTCAGTGATTATATATTTTTTTTCTTAGGTTCTGTTTTCTCCCGCCCCCCCCTCCCCCTTAACCTGAACAGGATTCTAAATAGTATTTTAAGAGTTTAGTGTGTTTGGGCACCTGGGTGGCTCAGTTGGTTAAGTGACTGCCTTCGGCTCAGGTCATGATCCCGGAGACCAGGGATCAAGCCCCACATTCCCCCTCTCTCACTCCCCCTGCTTGTGTTCCCTTTCTCGCTGTGTTTCTCTCTGTCAAATAAATAAATAAAATCTTAAAAAAAAGTTTAGTGTGTTTAAATAGATGTGTGTGTGTGTGTGTGTGTGTGTGTGTGTGTATGTGTGTGTTTTAAAGACTTTATTTATTTGTTAGCGAGAGTGCACAAGCAGGAGAAGAATGGCAGGCAGAGGGAGAGGCAGATTCCCTGCTGAGCAGGGAGCTTGATGCAGGACTTGATCCCAGAACCCTGGGATTATGACCTGAGCCAAAGACAGATGCTTAACCAACTGAGCCACCCAGGTGTCCTTAGGTTTTTGTTTTTAAAAAATATTTTTAAATATATTGATTTTATGTTATACAACTGGTTATCTGTGATCTAAAATCTTTGGGAGTCCAATTCTGTTGTTTGTTTCTCTTGGTGATTTAAGGTTTTATTTTATATCACAGGACTTAAATTTATTGTTTCTGCAATTTTATAAATATTATATATAATATTTTATAATATCCTAAGTTGTTTTCACAATATTTTTTCCTAAATATACATTTTTGTTTTGTTAGTAGCTAATTTTATCAACCTTGTTTTACAAATGATTGAACTAGATGTGAATTCTTGCCTTTTCTAGTTATGGTTATTTCTCTTTCCAATTCAGTTGAGTATTTTCTGACCCTCTTACCATTTTGTGGCAAACAATATTGAAATGTAAAGAATCCTTTTAGCCAAATGTTATACAGTTGCAAATATTTGTCTAGTATAGATATGATATTTGTCTAGTATAGATATTGCTCAGGCTATATTATATATCAACTTGCATCCCAAGCAGTCTATAGATACTATCAGACATTTCTGATTGTATTTTGAGTTTTAAACATATAAGGGAAGAAAACAACAAGAAAGCACTAAGCTGAATTAATTATAATTCAATTAGATCTATTTATAGAACACATACACATAAATAAAAATAAAAAATTTATAACCTGATACATACACAGCACATGTGTGCATATATACCTACAAACACAAATAGTTTAACAAAGTACAGGAAAACCATGTGGTTTTAATTTTTTCAAACTTAAAATTTTACAATTTGTGGGGTAAATTTCCACGAAAATAATCTTACCCATTTATTCTATATAACAAACACACTTCCTTCTCCTCTTCTCAAAACAAAACATGTGACCTGTGGGCTTCTTATCCAGTTATGTGAAATATCTCATACACTAATTTGCTAATGAGGTATAAAATTAAGGAATAAACTCTTTTGGATAGTTTTAACTAGGAAAACCATCATGAATTAAATTTTAAGGTAATTGTGTAATGAGAGACAGGTTCTAGAATTGAAGAATGAGATGTATTAAAGGAAATATTTCATTCTAAGGAAATGATGGTAATAAGGAGGAATATAACAAATCATGTGCTCTTCATGAGGATCAATATTTTCATTATGTGATAAACATTCTTTATAGTTTTCGTTGGGCTATTGCTCAGGCTATATTATATTTAGATCATTTATCTAGAGTAGGTTTTTAGGAAAATTGATGTTGATTACTGGTTTTCTTTTTCTCTGCTACACAAACAATAATAAATCAGGAATAATGGAAATCTAAAAATAAAAAAACTAAACAGACAATTTTTCTCCATCTTGTTCATATGCATGTACAATTTTGGGTAATTATAATTATAGTGCTTTCTGATTTTCCTCTCTGCAGTTCTGTATCTCTGCATTTCTCTTATTGTTCAGTGTTTTCCTCATTTTTAGTGGCTTCATCATGTTTTACCTTTGTGGTATGGAATCATTTACTTTACTCTCTCTCTGTCTGTTAGTGGTAGACAGTTATGTTGTTAACAAGACTTTATTTTGTAAGAAACACTATTGTTTGTCCACATAGAATTCATTCCCCTCTTTTTCATTTCTAACAGAACCCCAACCAGTTTTGTACAAATACCCACACATCTCCTGTGTGAGTCAATGGAGGATGTGTTCATTTCTAATCTAAGAATGAAGGCTGGTTAGACAAAGCCTATCAGCACCTGGCATTCCTTTGGTGGCTATCACTGGTCTGGAGTGGCTTTGGGTGATGCAACCAGACAGAAGTTTACATCCTAAATGTATCACTTTCTAACTGTGACTGTAGAAATGATATTTCATCATGCTGTGTCTCATTTCCCTCATCTGAAATGAAAAATAATAATAGCACCTACATTAATGGTTGTTTGAAGTATAAATAAGTGGATGTACCTGAAGTTCTAAATCAGTTTATAAATGTGTAGCATAGTATTGGCACATAGCAAGTATTCAATGTCACCTATATTCTTCAGAGTTCTATCACTTGTATAGTGTAGTGTCATCAGAAAACAGCTTAAAATGGGATTTCTCCTATAATAAGCAGACATCTGGTGTGTGTGCGTGTGTGTGTGTTTAGGTGCATAAAACTGGAGACCTCAAACCATTAAAACTTTAGTCCTAGGGCCATTACTTAATCTGTATGACAAATAAGATCCAAAGAGGTAAAATGAATTCACTCAAGTCAAACTGTTAGTAACCGGTTTTCATCTATTGTCCAAGAATTACTTTTCTTTTAAAAATTTCATAGTATATTCTTATTTGTGTATTCATCTAGTCATTAAAAGCTTATTTTAAAAGAGCATACTATGTGTCAGGCATTTTTTTTTAACTTCTGGAGAATTTGGGAAACAAAACTGATTTTTTTTTTTAAATTATGATGGCATACCATAGGTTGGATTTGGTCGGGGAAAGACATTAACATAAGTCATATTTAAGAAGGAATACTCCAACTGCTGTGTGAGATCAAAAGGGATGCAGGGAGAGAAGTTAGCAGACTAATGAAGGGTGGTTGTGCCTCAGTGGGATAATGGTATTGGAGAAGAGGTGAGAAGTACAGGGATTCAGGATGAAATTCCTCTGTTAAAGTTTTAAACAATGCGTATAGTAAGGAAGGAATGAAAATGATCCCCTTTAATCTTTATCTCTGATACCAATTTTTTTCAGAGATTATTGTTGGTGGTTTAGCCTATGTAATTTACAAATAGTTTATGTATATATAAAAATAAGTAAATTTTTTTCAGGTCTGTTTCAGTTTTTTTTCTCCTTTATTCTGTGTTGCTACCTCCTTTTTTGGAGCTGAATTAAGATTTAATGATTTGGAACTCTTAAGAAACAACCCACTTCACAACAGTTGTGATCTTTGATATAAAGAGTTAATCAAGACAACAAAGGAACAAAAAACATTAGCATAAGTGAGTCTTTTTTTCCAATTTTAGATAGAGTGCAGTTTCCCAGGATTTGAGAGACTGTTTCCATTCATTTTGCTCCTTGTTCTTGTTCTTCTCCCCAACCCACCTTTTTTTTTTTTTTTTTTTTTTTTTTTTTTTTTTTTTTTTAACTTCAGGCTGAAAACCAGTAGAGGGCACTGATAACCCTATACATGCAAGAAGTCTAATGGAAAGATACTCACAAACAAAAAGTGGAATAGGGTTTTCAGACAGGGATCAAAGCACAAGGCATTACAGAAATGTAGTTTGGGGATTTTTTTCTGAAAGTCACAACTATTTATACTGCTAATGGGTTAAGTCTTCTTCATCCACCAGCCCCTTAGCACATTTGAATGTAGGCTTCTAGAAGACATTCTAACATATACAACAAATATTTTTGGTAATATTTTCTTATTTGTCAGTTATTTTATTTGATTCAAAATGATCCGACACTGAAATCCTTTGAGTAGTGTAAATTGGTTAGAAAATTGAAGTAGCCTTGGTTAACAGAAGGATTGTATTTTTACAGTCTTTCAGATTGTGTGTATATTTGTGTGTATTCAAAATTTTAAAAAGTATTCAAAAATGTTATATCTATACCTGTCATGGGTATGTAAAGTGCCTGGAAGGAGCAAATATAGTTTGGAATCACTATTTCTTCCTGTGTTAAAACCCCAAATTTAGGTAACTTTTGAATTTGGATCTTCAACAAACTAAATAAGCAGTAATACTGTAGAATTAATATATTTGTTTATTCATTGATTGACAGAGGGAATTTGGCCTATGGAACAGCTATGAAAACTGACCCTTACATAGTCTGAGAGTAATATCAAATGATGGAGTACTAGAAAAATAACATATCATTTTCTCTCTAAGTCAGAAGCTATGTGAGAAGGAAGTCCCTTAGAGTAATCCCAGCACTTTTCAGCTATCGTAAAAATCGTTTAGGATTTTACTAATTTCTACTAAAATTATTTACTTTATACATTTTGAAAAGTTTTTGGAATCCCACATTCAGATGATGGATATTAGTGTCCTAATAGGCTTTCATAGCCAGGAAATACTGTGCTTTATCCATGCTGTAGGGTAATGAGCTGCCTTCATCACCCCTGGAAACATTAATGTTTAGTGTCTTCACTGAGAGATCATATAGCTTTAAAACAAGAAAAATATACTTTCAAAGAAATGTAGAAGAGTTCGTTTTCAAGATGTTTCACAGTTTTGCTCTTTGAGGAGTCTGTGGAAATGGTTAGCCTTATATCACAGAAAGCTGCATTCTCTTTCACTATGACTGGCTTTGAGAAATGCTAAATATATTCCATCACTTATGAAGACAGCAGGACCACAGACCCAGGGACAGTTGATTATAAGTATTATTTTCCCAGTCTTTGATGATTTAATGGGCAAAACTGCAACAATGTACACATTTTTCTTGGCTTAGTTCCTTTTTGGTAAAACTGTAATAGGATATGGCAGTTCATGGCTTTCTGCCTCTGGATGGCAGTAACTCCTGCTTAAATGTTCATAACCCTTCACTGTAATATCCTGAAGGAAGGATTTCCCATTCTTTGTCAGTTTTCTATCCAAAGAAAAGAGTAATTTTACTTAGTCTGAAATATATCTATATGTGTATATATATGCTCATACATATATATCTTTTAAATTTACACACACACATATATACATAGACACATTTGAAAACTAAGTATAAATGAGGAATCTGTTTAATGTTAAAAACTGATAGCATAAATCCCAGGTTAAAAGGAAAATGAGGACGCAAAGAACTAACCTAAAAAGATTGGCATTTGGATATTTCCATATGTTTATATGTGATTCATTTTCCTTCTTACATAAATTAACAAATGCTGCTGAGCCAACCATATTTCTTACCTCAAGACAACGAGGCATTGCAAAGCCTCTAGGAATATATCCAGGCTTTGGGAATAAGCATGTCTACCACTAAAATTATGTGCTCTGATTAATATAGTCCATCTGGATTTTCTGACTGTGACTTTTCATAGACACAAAGAATTAAAGAGCTTAAACATTAAATAAAATGAAATGCACACATGTTAAATGTAGTTCACTAAATTCTCCCTGCAGTGGCTACTGGAGTGCCATAAACTAACATCTGGGTTGGGCTGTGGATTGTAATTTATTGTCTGTAATATTTTTTTCTGGTCCTCCTCTTACTTGTCCTTTTCAACCTGCTATTTCTTTCCTTTGAGTTCCTGGTTCTCCACCTCAGCCCCAGATACTCTTGCACTGCCTACCCCCTAAAATCATCTGTATTTGAAAATCTAGTCAGACACTTTTTTAGATCTTGCTATCTGTGCTGGAGTGCTACAGCTGTACTTAAGAAGCGCTTCTGTAGCCTGCTTCGTTCCACAGGTTGTATAGCCTACTGGCAAATCTACACGGCCTCCTTGCTGGGGAAGGAGGATGGATCAGTAAGTAAGAAAGAACACTGTTGGAAAATGTTCTACATTTCAGGCATGCTTTATCCTTTTTAACAAATGTCCCGCTGAGAATTTAAGGCTCTTTGAAAGTGATACATTAAGACCAAAATTTATTGCATAAGATAAATTCTTGGGCATGTCAACTTTTGATGTCTAATTGGAGTGACATCAGTTTCTGATGACTTCATAATAACTACCTTCAAACCAATGTTAATTTAATAGACTTTACTGTGTACTCATGCATGTAATTCTTTTTAACTCAGAAAAATGAATGTAATTTTAATGGCTTCTGGATGATATGTTTTTAAGTAAATATTATTACAATGATGACTTTCTTTGCCTCAAATAGAATAGCCTATTTATGAGGGTGAGTATTATTTCCTTTGCAACAGAGTGTAGTGTCTTCACTCAAGGTAAAGATGGACACAGAAATAGTTGGAACAGAAAATGGTTCCCAACATAGAAGAATACATAACTTTGGTGCTAAAGTCAGAGTCACTGAATCCAATAGTGTTTAGAAGCAGGTGTGGAATCTGGCATATGAAACTTAGAATCTGGATTCAAGTTGACAAGAATAAGTACAAGAAAGCCCAGCAAGTCGGAAGGTGAAGGAAGAGGTCTTGAGAAGCTACTACTACTTCTTTTCTTTTTTAATGTGTCCTGAAATTCACATTAATCGAGGAGCTACTTCTTAGAGCATTTTCTGTCTTAATTTTTCTTTCCTAAGATAAGAGGTGCAAATCTTTGTGCATTCAAATTGGTGCCATAACCTACTTATAAATAGACTGGTTCTTATCATTGGCCAAGATAAAGCTGTGACTCTAGGGAATTATTGAATTTTACATTATCTGGCTTGGGTTACTTCTAGAGTGCAATGACATGCTCATCCCCAGGTAGGCAAGAAGTTGACTATATTGCTAATAAAAATAATGCCATGGATAGAAACCAATGTTCTGAGGATTTGTGTCTGAGCTGGGTAGGAGCCCTTAAGAGTTTCCACTCTTCCCTGGGTCACCTAGGTGACTCAGTCATTAAGCGTCATCTGCCTTCGGCTCAGGTCATGATCCTGGATTCCCAGGTTCGGGTTCGAGCCCCGCACTGGGCCCCCTGCTGGGCGGGAAGCATGCTTCTCCCTCTCTCACTCCCCCTGCTTGTGTTCCCTCTCTAGCTGTGTTTTTCTCTGTCAAATAAAGAAATGAAATCTTAAAAAAAAAAAAAAAGAGTTTCCACTCTGCTCACTTCTGAAACTGCAGGGTACCTTTTAAAAATGTCTGAAGAGTGTTTTTCATTTAGTGAAATTCTCCTAAGTTCTATCTCCACCCTTTCTCCCTGGGTCCTCCTTTGACTGGTCTCCATGATTTTCATTCTCTTTTTTGGGTGTGTAGTTATTCATTTAAGTAATATTTATTGGGTCCCCCCCAAAATGCTAAGTATTGTGAAGCATTGTGGAGGATACTAGGTATACAGTGGTAAAGAGATAGATACTGACCTTCCATCGTGATCTTTATAGTTTGAGGAGGGATGTGGACCAAAGGAAAAAAAAAGTCCCGAGCCCTCATGGGAGACAGAAGTAGGTCAGGCTGCAGTACACCTGTTCTCAGTCACCCACAGTGCTCAGTCATTGGCTGAGAGGATCCCAGGGAGAATGGGGCTTTAGAGTGAGTGCTGTGGCAGATCCCTAAGGTGCAGCAGCTAGAGGCTGTACACTAACTTGCTACTTCTCTCCTGTAGGGATATCCAAGTGGCATACTCTATGGCTACCTAAGTATGCCCTTTCCACAGTACCATGTCTGCATCTGTGGTTCAGGGAGAAATTCCTTCACGGTTCCTGTGGGCCTCTCCTTTTGAGGGGAAGACCTAGGAGAGGGAGGTAAATGTGAAGAAATGCAGTCCTGTAGCTATGGTTTGTCTCAGGGCTGTGACTGGTATTCACTATTTCCCTTGTCTACAATCTATTCTAAATTCACCCCAAACTCAGCCATCTCCTCTGCAGGTCTTGGTGTTTCAGTTTGTGATGTAATCTTAGCCCTCATTCTTGACAGGCCTGAATCCCTGGTAATTACAACCATCTTAGGTCAGGGCTGTTGGACGTTCATAGCTCTAATTGGGCAAGGAAGTGGATCATCCTAAGTGAATGGAGTGGAAAACCTGGGTTTGATTTATATTCTTCACTTTACTCAGTGTGTGAAAGAAGGACTATATTCTTTTTTTTATTATTGTAAATATTCTTTTTAAAATTTTATTTAAAAAATTTTAAATTTAAATTCAATTTAATTAACATATAGTGTATTATTAGTTTCAGGGATAGAATTTAGTAATTCATCAGTTCCATATAACACCCAGAGATCATTCCATCAAGTGCTCTCCTTAATGCCCATTACCCAGTTACCCTATCTTGCCACCCATTGTCCCTCCAGCAACCCTGGTTGTTTCCTGCTGTTAAGAGTCTCTTATGGTTTGTCTCCCTCTCTGTTTTTGCCTTATTTTTCCTTCCCTTCCCCATTGTTCATCTGTTTTGTTTCTTAAATTCCACATATGAGTGAAATAATAACTTTGTCTTTCTCTGCCTGATTTATTTTACTTAGCATAATACCCTCTAGTTCCATCCGTGTCATCGCAAATGGCAAAATTTCATTCTTTTGATTGCTGAGTAATATTCCATTGTATATATATACACCACATCTTCTTAATATATCTGTTGTTGGACATCTGGGATTTTTCCATATTTTTTTGCTATTGTGGACATTGTAGCTATAAATGTTGGGATGATTGTGTCCCTTTGAATCACTGTGTTTGTATCCTTGGAATAAATACCTAGTAGTGCAATTCCTGGGTCATAAGGTAACTCTATTTTTAACTTTTTGAGGAACCTCCATGGTGTCTTCCAAAGCAGCTACAAAGTTTGCATTTCCACCAACAGTGTAAGAGGGTCTCCCTTTCTCTGCATCCTTGCCAATATCCATTGTTTCCTGAGTTGTTAATTTTAGCCATTCTCCCTGGTGTGAGGTGGTATCATTGTGGTTCTGATTAGTATTTCCCTGATGACAAATGATGTTGAATATTTTTTCATGGTCTGTTGTCCATTTGTATGTTTTCTTTGGAGAAATGTCTGTTCATGTATTCTGCACATTTCTTTTTGTTTTTTGGATGTTGAGTTCAATAAGTTCTTTATAGATTTTGGATACTAGCCCTTTATCTGATAAGACATTTGCAAATATCTTCTCCCATTCTACAGGTTGCCTTTCAGTTTTGTCTACTATTTCCTTTGCTGTGCAAAAGCTTTTTATCTTGATGAAGTCCCAATAGTTCACTTTTGCTTTTGTTTCCCTTGCCTTTGGAGATGTGTCTAGCAAGAAGTTGCTGCAGCCAAGATCAAAGTGGTTGCTGCCTGTGTTCTCCTCTAGGATTTTGATGGATTCCTGTCTCACACTTAGGTCTTTCATTCATTTTGAGTTTATTTTTGTGTAAGAAGTGGTCTAGTTTCATTCTTCTGTATGTGACTATCCAGTTTTTCCATTTGTTGAAGATATTTTTTTCTATTGGATATTCTTTGCACTTTATTAAAGATTAGTTGAACAAGAAGCACTATATTCTGCTGATATTCTGTGGGACCTCCATATCGACTTAAAATCAAATGTCCCTGCCACAAGGTTGGCTCTTCTTGCCTGTTGGTTTACAAACTCAGAGTTCCCGGGGGGCAAATATGATATGTCATTCAAAGGGACCCATGGTGTGTCCCTTGGCAAGAGTGTGCTCTTTTGCGAACCAGGACTTCTAACCCAGAGTTGTAGGTATGCAAAGTCCCTCAGTGGGTCATTAGGGATGATGATAATTGAGACCATTCCTGCTTCCATTCCTTATTTCCCTGACTCATGTATTCTTTCTGTTAGAAAGAACTGTATTGAAATTCTTTATTTCAGTGTTTATACTGTATCCTGGCTACCTATTTACTACAGAGTATTGTTTCCAAGCTGGCACTTCAGGCGTATTTTCAGTAGACAATTCTAATACCATGAGGCCAACTGCTTCTGGATGGTGCAGTGAAAAATTTGACCAGTAGATATCATGTTATTGAGTCTACTTTTACATTGCCTTCCCTGTGCAGTGAATCCACTGCTAGATACTATGTTGGTATTCCATGTCTGGGACTCAGGGATTCTGTAAATATTCAGAAAATGGTGCTGGCTGAGGCCCAATGAGCACAAAAGGCAAAACTGCACTCAGAAGAGTTATCTGTCCCTATGAGTACTAACCACTGGCTCTTTCAGGATGGAAGAGGCCCAATGTAGTCAACTGGCCACCAAACGCCAGCTAACCCTCTTAAGTAACAGTGTCATATTGGGGATGTAATGTTGATTTGTATGGTTGGTAGGTTGGGCATTCAGAAATGACAATAACTAGAGTAGTCTTAGGAAGTGGAGGTCTGTGATGTTAGACTCATGCACACCTTCCACCATGGTTATTCCTGTCATTTATCCTTGTGCTAATTCTGGGGTTGCTCCTGCTGCTGATTGTCTAATATCAGTGAGATGAGTTGTATTCTTGGTTATTTAGTGTATCTTTTGGGGTGCATGCTTTCTGCTAGACATTAAAATGTGATACAAAAAATCTTTATGCTTTATTTCTACTTCCATATGTCACTAACATGTCTTCTATTTCTTTCTTCTATGTCCCTGATCAGACATTTAGACCATTGGCCTTTGCCCAGAATCTACATATGTACTAGCACTGACCCATTTTCTCTTCCACACAGCATGTATGACCAGATACATATACATGTAATACTGCTTTCTGTTCTACCCATTGGAAGGTGTTCCTTCTCCATTATTCCTTAAGGCTACCCATAAGTGTGGCTGGAATAAAGTCATCATCTGTTTTTGGCTTTTAATCATGTACTTGGCCAATTGTCATGTGAAGGTTAGATTTTTTCCTTCCTCCTTTACCTCATTTGGGACCCCTAGATGGCCTTAACTATGAGCTGAAGGAGGGGCGCTTGTGCAACTTTGAGATGTGACTTGGGTGACTGGACTAACTACTTGTGCCCTCTGGCCATGGTTGGATTTGATACAGATGTGACATTTCTGCCTTACAGTGCGCTGATTCTGGGTCCACCCAATTTTATGGATATTTGGTTCTGACAGAACTGAGGCCAAAATGTCTGGGCTTTTTTACTCCTGCCTACTTTAGACACCAGATATGTGTTGCTTCAGAAAAGTTCTGATTGCAGGTGAGGTGGCTTTCTGTTGACTACTTTCTCAAGAAGAAATGACATTTCCAAACAGAGCTATTAGAATAGGTAAAGCCATGGTGATATGGCATTTTCAGTTGATAAAAATGTTTTTATGTTACTAAAGCATAAAGTACAAGGCAGAGAGATGTTGAAGATAAGACTGTAGAGTTATATCAAGGCCATGCCATGGAGGGCTTGTGTATGCAGTGCTAAATAATGATTATGAATATGAAATACTGATTTTTTTGTTGAGTTATTACTACATGCCTTTTGTTTTATTTATAATATTCTCATTTATCCCTGAGGTTGCTAAGATATTATTATTGGCCATTTACATATCAGGAACAAAGCTCAAAGAGGACATGTAACTCTCAAGATCACATATTTAATATAAAATATTTGAACTTCTTTTGCTGTTAAATCCTATTCTGTATCACAAAAACATTCATTAATTGACTAAAAGCATGAGACTCACATGATCAGACTTTCAATTTAGGCTGATAATTCTATGGGGAAGAATATGGGAGTGGACCATATGTCAGAAATATGGCATGGGCAATGAATCTTGGGACACTGAAAAAATAAAATAAATTTAAAGTAAAAAATAAAAAAAAAGGGGGAAGATTGGATAGGATGCTGTTACAAAATTTAGTTGAAAAATACAAAGGGCCTGGCCAAATAGTGGGGATGGAGAGGAGGGGTTAGAATCAAACAACAACAACAACAACAAAACATAAAAAAGACCTCCCAAAACAAAGTAAAGTCATCAAAGCATTGAGAATGTTTGAAAGTAGAGGTTTCAGAGAGTAAGGAATTAAGGACTTCAGATTCCTGTTTTAGGGGACATTGTGAATGATGGTACTATAAAAAAAGGTATACTTTTGGGTATAATTATATGTGTATATATGTGTCTCCTCCATTAAAATGTGGTCAGAGACTACTAGTTATTTCTGTGTCCCAGCCCTTCATATAGTACCTGGCTCAATCTGTAAGTGAGAATAGGAGTGGATTTTACCAATAATAATTTAATCACCACAATCATAACATGAAATTAGTTGAGTCAGTATTATTCAAGGATAATAAACTTGAGGAATATGAGAAAACATTTATAACATGTCTCATCACAGTTTTTATTTTGCAGAAGTATAATTTTTGCTTATTGAGGATTCCTAGATTTATGTGTCTTGTAGCATACCTACTTTTAAGTGTTAAAAAAATTCACTTCACTTCCAGAAAATAATTATTTACACAGTTAAAACACATGAATTAGGGGTGCCTGGGTGGCTCAGTTGGTCGGGCGACTGCCTTCGGCTCAGGTCATGATCCCGGAGACCTGGGATCCCTGCTTGGCAGGAAGCCTGCTTCTCCCTCTCTCACTCCCCCTGCTGTGTTCCCTCTCTGGCTGTGTTTCTCTCTGTCAAATAAATAAAATCTTTTTTTAAAAAAACAACAACACATGAATTATACTTGATTGGTGAGAATTTTGACTGAGAACTCACCCAGGCACTAGGTAAAATTAATGTAGGAGCAAGATTATGAAATGTTTGAGTCTGGATATAATGAGTCTTTCACTGTCTGTTCACTGACAAGATGGACCTTTCACTTACTTTTTAATGTCAGATGCTTTCTAAATAAAACAACATTTAACTGGATTCTTTTAAAATTACATTAATTAAACCCATAAGCTTCTTCTGTTATACAATAAATTATGCTGTTATTTAGGGAGATATTAATATACTTTTATTAGTTAAGTATCTAGGCTTGTAAAGTGATTCAATTAGTACATGAACCAGGTATGTGTAATTGTAACAGAAGAATTTAAGAACGTCCAGTAAACATCGGCCACTTGTTTTATCCAAACAGCCATATGAAAAGAGTCTAAGTTGCAGAGTCAGACCCAATTTGAATCCAACCTTGTTTAATTACTATTTGGTAGCACAGTCACATATCCTCAAGACTTATTTCCTTGTTTGTAATATGAAGATGGTAAAACCTTTGCAGGATTGTTACCAGGATTATAGATGATGAAGGTAATGTATCTGGAATGTAATGGGTAGTCAGTAACAGGAGTTGTTATTAATTAATACCAGTTGTGCAAGTGGAACTTACAAGCTTTATGACCTGGTGACATGAGCTCTTTGAGCTCCTTCCATTTATTTCTCAGCCCGTGCTTGCTAAGGGATGTGAATTACATCTGAATTTCTGTATAAGTACAGTTGTATGGTAGGTCCAGAGGTTGGTCATAGAAACATAACTGTGTTACTTCCAATCTAAAAGTCAACCCCTGACTTGATCAGGAGTTTTCTCAAGGAGCTGTGAGAAAATCCTTGAAGTTTAAATGTCTTTTGTGTTTTACTTGCTGAAATCGAATAGAAGATTTGCCATTTGGGAATTGCCTGCATCAGTGCTTCCTTCCATTAGCAAAGATAGGTGAAAGTTGACTGTAATTAGCTGTAATTAGCTACTGATCTTTTTGGACAACCAGAAAATCTGGTTTTTCCTCCAGACATTAAAAGGGCACTCAGAAAGGATAGAACTTTTGTGACAGATAATTTTGAAGCAGATGATATTGAATCCTTCAAAGGCAGCACTTTTACCATTGTTGGTTCTGTATGTTTTAGCATATTTGTTAAGATATGTTATTTTCTGATAGAGGATAAATAAAGAAAAGAACATGTAAGAATTTTCCAACTGGCCGTATAGTGCTGTGTATGAAACACTGAAGCTAATTGAATTGAATGGCTTTGAGCCCTTGGAAGTCGCAAAGTGACAAGGTTTGCTTGACAGCTAGTGAGCGATTATTTCCCGTCCCACTGATTAATTTGGTCAATTAGTGGCAAATAGGAATGTCACAAGTGGAAAGGGTAATGAGAGTCATTATAAATGTAAAAGTAAAATTGAGGGCAACCTTGTCACAAAGGGGACTGCTTTGGCTAGCTCAGGCACTGATGGGACCAAGGGTTTATTCTCATTTCTGTCTTTCTTTCTTTAGAGACTGAATCTCAATTTATCAGAATGTCTAGGAAATCAAAATGGACTCATGCAACATTTTCTAATGTACATGTAGAAAAATTTTTTAAGTAACATTTAAAATATTCATCTCCTATTTGGTCATTTAGTTTTATTATCAAATTTGCATTTGTATTTTAGAACTACTCAGATAGATTCAAATTTGAATACCCCAAATGTTGTGCATACCTATGACTTCTCAGTGTGGGGAATGCTAGCTAAAGCATTAGAACAAGACCACTGTGTTGGTTTTCTGTGGCTGCTATAAAAAATTAGTGCAAAATGGGTGACCTAAAACAACAGAAATTTATTCTTTCTCAGTTCTAGAGGCCAGAAGTCCAAAAGGAAGGCATTGGCAGAGATGGTTCCTCTTGGTTCATGAAATGGTCCCCTAGCATAGAGGCAAAGGAGAGGCTGAAGAAAGAGGCAGACCACTTCAGACTGGTAGATGGCAGTTTTAATGAAAGCCAGGGAAGTTACTTACGAGGCTTGTCTTGAGTGGCAAAAAGAAAAAATAGGTCTCTGTACCTGCCCACCAGAATCTTAAAAGTTTATATACTGGCCTTAACTAGATCTAGTCACATATACTGTCCAGATAGTCTCAACAAAATCTTACTGTCTCAAGGCCATGTCCTTGGAACAGCTCCCACTGGAGGAACAATAGGCTGAGCTATATATTCTAAGGACACGGGAGAAGATGAGGAGCCCCTGATTGATCCAGATCAGGGGGTCAACCAGTGATCATGTTTTCTCTATTACCCTCTGCAACGATTACTTCTGGAGGCTCTGAGGAAAAGTCTGTTCTGGCCTCTCTCTTCGCTCCTGGTGGCTGCAGGAAATCCTTGGCATTCCTTGGTTTGTAAGGTGCATCATTCCAGACTCTGCATTCTTCTTTGTCACAAGTTCTCTCTGTGTGTCTTCTTTCCTTTCCTTCTAAGGTCAGTTGTCACTGGATTTAGTGTCCACCTTATCCCATGATGATCTTGAGATTCTTAATTTACATCTTTAAAGACCCTTTTTCCAAAAAATGTTCATGGTGGATATATCTTTTCAGGAACCACCTTTTAACCTACTTCATTCATTTTTACAATGAACACATTCCAGTTTGACCATGTCTGAAGAATAAAACTGAAAGGCAATGTGAGGTAAAGAGGATTCTGTATATGTACAGACAAGAATTTTTGGTCTTTGCACTATGACCTAAGCTCACAATGGCTGATGAGCTGATAGTGCCTACCAGACCCAAGATAGCCTACTGACAATCATCTCTGCATCTGATGTATCTCTGCACCTCCCCTCACCAGATGCTGTTGCTTCATGCTTCCTAGCTTAATGCTCTTACTTAAAGCTCCTTACATTCAATCCTTCTAAATGTGTCTATCTTTTCCCCATTCCTAACAAAAGACTGCATGATCAGGTGCTACACTGTCCTAGAGATGAATTCAGTTGAAAGAATTAAATAATATTCTTGGGAAAGGATATCTTTTTCTTTGAATTCAGCTTTTATATTCCATTTGTCCTGCTTTGCTTTAGTTTGACTTTAGAGCACTTTTGCTTAGGAATATCTCTTACACTTGTCTTGTAAATGGCTTTCTGATACCACTCTATCATGACTTTCCTTTAGACAATATACTGTTATCAGATATATTCTCCTAAAACAACAAATCACAGTTTTGCTTAAACTTTTTGGTGATCCCATAATTTACCATGAGATAAACTAAAATGAAATAATTTTAGTTTCATTTTAGTTTCAAATTCATGAAATTTCACATGAAATAAAATTCAATGCTAACCTACACCTATGGTTTTCCCTCGCAACTCTTATATCCGTGATATGAGAAGATGAACAATGAATGAGTTTCTCACTAGGACCCAAAACATGTCACTCTCTGTCACATTTTCTGTGCCTTTGTACAGGATGATCCCTATATTTGAAATGTGTTCTACCTTTTCCTTTTGACTCTCTATTAATCCTCCAAAACCCGTTGCATATGTCTTCCCTTCTCTGACACCTTCTCACACTTCTGGGGGCATAGGTAGTCTCTTCCCTCTCAGCACTATATTTATGCCAATGTTATATCAAATAAAAAGCTATATGACCAATTTATGGGTAGTCATTCATTCAAAGACATGCTTGAGTGAACTCACTATGTTCAGGAACTATATGCACTGTAATTTTCTGAATATGCTTACTTCCTTCACTGGTCATTAAGCCCTGTGGGGAAAATGATGGACTTTGTATCCCTAGTGCCTTGTACAATGACCATGAGATCTAAATAAATACTTTACAAATAGATGAATGAATATGCAAATGAAAGGAGAGATTGAATATTGCTAAAGAATCTTTTGGTCAATTCACATTCTTAGGCTGTAGATATGCAGGTCAACTTTTTTTAACTTATGATTCTTTACATTCCTTCATATAATTTACTTACTATTATATAACAGAATTAAGCCAGCATTCTAAGAAAAAATTATATATTCAAAGCATAACTAAATACTTGAGAATGAAAGGACCAAGTATTGGCCTTCTTCAGAAGTGATATTAACTATTTTACATAGACCATCTAGAAATTAATCTCTGTCTAAACATAAATTCCTTCCAAGAAGCACTCTGTAATAAAAACAGGGTTGGCTGTGCCCTTTAGTGCTTCCTGGGGTTACTTGTTAAGGTGACACATATATACATTACATCAGTGTGCCTTATTGTCAACCTCTGATTTGTCCACTCTCTCCTTGCCCACCTTCCCAGGCAGGAAGTCACTGAAAGTATATACTGAGGTGGAGGATGCTGTATTTGGCAATAAATGCAAGGGCGCTGAAGACACATGCTTCAGGTTGACATGTAATACCTCATTCAGAGTTTCATTATCATTAAAATAAAAAGGGAGAAGGAGGTGAGTAGAAAGGGGGATGGTAATTCATAGCCCAGATGGAATATTGGGCTTTCATGTGTCCTGTTTTATATGGCAGGGCAGCAGCCTTTAAATGCAGCATCCTTCTCTGTAACATACATTGACTTTGACACTACACCTTGATGAATGCCTAGCCAATGCACTGTTTCTCTCCCTTATATTTTGTTGGAACAAATAGTAAGTCGTCCATTTTTTTTCACACTTTATTAAGTGTATCTCTGTTGAGGTCCATCTGCAGAGCAAATTAGCTGAAATAAAAAAGGAATGTGTCATTCTCGATGTCCTTCATTTGGATACCTGAAATTATTTACTCCCTGAAGTATGGTATTAAAAGTTGGTCTCAAAGTTGGTTCACATGTAATGTTCAGTTTTGAATTTTTTTTAAACATTGACTCTTAGTCAATAGAAACTGTTTGTGTTCAAAGGGTAGTACATAGGAACATCTGGGTGCCTTAGTTAAGTGTCTGCCTTTGGCTCAGGTCATGATCCCAGGATTCTGTGATCAAGCCTTGTATCAGGCTCCCTGCAGGGAACCTGCTTCTCCCTCTCCCTTTGCCTGCCACTCCGCTTGCTTGTGGTCTCTCTCTTTCTCTCTCTCTTTCTTTCTATCAAATAAATAAATTTTTTAAAACAAGGTAATATATAGAAGACAAGATGATGCATATAAAAGCAAATGGGCTGAGAGTTACTGACATTTATACACTAGATTTATGGCATTGAGCAAGTTCTTTAACCTCTTTTTGCCTCAGTTTCCTCATCTGTAAAATTACAAAGTTGAATAAAATCATAACAGCATACCCTTATATAGGATACCCTTATACCCCTTTACTCTCCTCCTGACCATATTCTAAGTGCTTTTTATATAACTCATTAAATACTTAGAGGGATTCTATCAAGTGAGATCTATTATCAATTCCACTTTTTTTTATAGGTGGAGAAAGACAGGAAGTGCCAAGAGGTAACTTGCCCAAAGTCACACAGCCAGTAAGTGACAGAGCTGAAATTTTCACTGGGGTATTTTTACCTTAGGATCTATGTTCTTAATCACTATTCTATACTTCTTCGAGTACTTTAGTGACTATATTTTTACTATTGTGTAAGAAGGGGAAATGTTGTATAGAAATTAGTACCTAATTTTGTATAGAATTTGTTTTCTTGCCCAGAATCAGTAGGAAGTATAATATTTGTACACCAAGCCAGTATGAATCTGTTTTAAAAAAATCTTTTGTGAAATACCTTCTTGAAACCATGATGAATCATTTCAATGGAGAGGACAAAAACAAGACAGTGAGGCTGAACATTCCCATCCTTAGTTCGTCTTAGACAGAATTTCCATTTCTTAATGATTTGGGACTGATTCAGTCAGAATAGACAATATTTTCTAAGGATATCAATCTTTTCTTTAAGTTTTTATTTAAATTTCAATTCATTAACATGCAACATAATATTAGTTTTAGGTGTACAATATAGTGATTCAACACGTTCATACAATACCCAGTGCTCATCACAAGTTCAGTCCTTAATCCCCACCATTTATTTAAGCCATTCTCCCACTTCCCTCTGTTAATCATCAGTTTGTTCTCTGTAGTTAAGAGTCTGTTTCTTGGTCTTCCTCTCTCTCTTTTTCTTCTTTGCTTATTTGTTTTGTTTCTTTAATTCCACTTATGAGTGAAATCATGTGGTATTGTCTTTCTCTGACTGACTTATTTTACTTAGCATAATATGCTGTAGCACTATCGTCATTGCAAATGGCAAGAGTTCATTCTTTTTTATGGTTGAGTAATATTCCATTATATATATACACACTGCATCTTCTTTATCCATTCATCTGTTGATAGACATATGGGCTCTTTCCATATTTTGGCTATTACAGATAATGCTGCTATAAATATTAGGGTGCGTATATCATTTTGAACTAGTATTTTTGTGTTCTTTGGGTAAATATCTGTTCTTTGCTAGATCATAAGATAGTTCTATTTTTAACATTCGAGGAACCTCCATACTGTTTTCCACAGTGACTGTACCAGTTTGCATTCCCATTAATAGTGCAAGAAGTTTCCTTTCTCTCCACATCCTTGCCAACACCTGTTATTTCTTACTTTGTTGATTTTAGCCATTCTGACAGATGTGAGGTAATATTGCTTTGTAGTTTTGGTTGCATTTCCCTGGTGATAAGTGATGAACATGTTTTCATGCATTTTTCAGCCATCTGTATGCCTTCTTTAGGAAAATGTCTACTCATGTCTTTTGCCCATTTTTAAAAAAGATTTTATTTATTTATATGACAGAGAGAAACACAGCTAGAGAGGGAACACAAGCAGAAGGATTGAGAGAGGGAGAAGCAGGCTTCCCGCCGAGCAGGAAGCCCGATGTGGGGCTCGATCCCGGGTCTCCAGGATCATGACCTGAGCTGAAGGCAGTCACTTAACCAACTGAGCCACCCAGGCGCCCCAATAATAACTTTTGCCCATTTTTAATCAGATTATTTTTGTGGGGTTTTGAGTTGTATAAATTATTCCTATGTTTGGGATACTGACCCTTTATCAGATATGTCATTTGTAATTATATTCTCCCATTCTGTAGATTGCCTTTTAGTTTTGTTGATTGTTTTCTTCATTGTGCAGAAGCTTTTTATTTTGATGAAGTCCACATAATTTATTTTTGATTTTGTTTCCCTTGGCTCAGGAGATATATCTAGCAAGAAGTTGTTATGGTAGGGTTATCAATCTTAAAGATTGGGTGGAAAGCATAGGATATGCATAAAATTCTTGCGTATCATTCATTCCCATGTAGATATGGAAGAAACAAAAAAATACATTTGGCCATGTTCCTGAGAACTGGACTTGTTCTGGCTAGAGAGAATTCTAGTTATCTTTCTACTCTTGATAATGTCAGTTGGGTGCTGGATAAGAATGTGGTCACTATGAAAACTTTAAAGCGATAGATTTTGACATGCAATTAGTGTTGTTTAGTAAGAAATTTGTGATACTTGGACTGAAAGCCAGAATTTGAATTCAGAACATACCCTTTCACTGTCTCATGACCCTGGGGAAATAAATATTTATTCTTCAGATTTGTCATCTATAAAATGTAGTTAGTAATAATAATTTATCTTAAAGGTTTGAATACTAAGTAGTTTTGTGCACGTTAAGCATCATGTGCAGAAAAGTTATTATTGTAATTGTTATGAAATATTTATTAGACATGCCTTACCAATGAATGTGTGATACTCCCTTCTCCAGTTTTCAACTTCACACTTTTTTTTTCCCCTGCATCTTAAGGCTTGGGGTAATATTTTACAGATTTTTCATATTCCAATTAGAAACATTTAAAAAAACAACATATGGACTAATAGGAGAAGGTACAAAATGAAATTAGGAAAAGGATAATAGAAAAGGAAAAATTTAGAGGAACAAAACAGTGTACTGACCTTCGATTTCCAGCCTTTTAGACTCTGTAATATTCTGTTATATTTTGCTAATACCACTTAGCCCCTGCCTATGGTTTCTGTGAGGCTGTCATTCACAGAATTATACTCCCAGAGGGGTGGCCTGGTGACCTAGACTGGCCAATTGTTTTATTCCTTGATCAGTGGAAGCAGAGTCCTTCCCTTCACTTTTGCTGACTCTTAAAAGAGAAAAGCTCTCTCTTCACTTTTAAATCAATAGCTGGGACGGCATAAATGTGGGCCTTTCTGTAGCCATGTGACCAATCCCACCCCCACCATACTGCAGAAGAAATTTACCTATCATAGGAGAGAATGAGACTAAAATATGGAGAAAACAAAACAGGGACAATGGACCATAGAAAGGCGTCATGGATAACATGGCTATGTGTTTGCAGCCAGTGGTCCCTGAGGCCCAATCCACCTCTAATTTTCCCATTCAGTTAGTGGATACTTACTGAGTGCCTACCAAGTCAGGTACCAAGCACTATTCTAGGTTTTGAGAATTTAAAACACTTAAAAATGTTTGCTTTGTGGAATCTACATTCTAGTAGGAAGAGGCAGACAATAAACATGATAATTAAGTAAATTACTTAGTACATTAGAGAATGTTAAATCCTATGAAATACAGGGAACCAAGTAGGGTGAAAAAATATGTAGGCAAAGCTGGGAGAAAGCAAGCAAGTAGGTTTTGATTTAAATCAGAGTTATGGCAGGCATTTGACTGTAATTGAAAGAGGTGAGAAAGGGAGCCAAACAAGCGTCTGGGAAGAATGATCCAGGAAGCCAAAACAGCAGGTGCAGTAACCTCCAGCAAGAACATGCTGAGTACATGCCGGTGACAAGGTAGCCGGCGTCGCTGAAACTGACGTAGGGAAAAATTGAAGGAGGTAAGGTAAGAGAGGCAAAAAGCGATGAGTCCAGATTATATAGGGCCATATAGCTGTTTTATCTCTGTGAAATGTGAAGCCATTGCCAGGTTTTAAGCAGCAGAATGAAATGGCCAGGGTTATATACATTGGAAGGACTTATTGAGAAGGACTGTAGGGGGAGAAAAATGGAAGTAGAGAAAATTAGGAAGGAGGTTATTTTAATAATTCAAAGAGGAGCTGTTACTGGTGACTTGGACAAGGATGTGAGAAATGGTTGGATTATAGATTTGAATACAAGGCAGTTGGATTTCCTGAGGTATAGGATGATAGTAGGAGGAAAAAGGAAAGATCAGTGATGACGTGAGCAACCGGCAAGTGGCTTGGCCTTCAGCTGAAATTGTGAGGGTGGTGGGAGGAACAGGTATTTAGTTTTGGACATGTTGAGTTTAAAGGTCTCTGTTAGACATCTGAGTAGTTACAATAGTAAGGAATTGAATATGAGATTCCAGAGTTAAGAAAATGGGTCTGTGAGAGGTATGAATTTGGCATTTTATGACATAAAAGTGGAGGAATTTGCCAAAACAATATATGAAGGTAAAGAAAATCCAAGAACAGAGTTCTGGGGTAATCCAATATTTAGAGGTCATCTCTAAATAGGAATAGAGGAATCCCTGTGAGATAAAAATGAACTGTGCTGTGGGAGGGAAACCAGTAGAGGGTGGTGCTCTGACAGGGAAGTGAAGAAAGTAGATCCAGGAGGAAGTCTTGATCAGTTGTGTCAAATGGGTCAGCATGGAAGCCACTGATGGCCTTGATAGGAGAAGTTTCCTGGAAATAGTTTAAGTGCAATAGCTAGAGCAAATCTTGACTAGAATGCACTTGAGAAATGATAGGAGAAGAATAATAGGCAGACACTGAGGATAAGCAACTTTGTTATGGGTTTTTGCTGTGAAGGGAAACAAATACATAAGGCAGCATTTAGCTGGAAAGAAGGATTACATTTTTTTTAAAAAAAACTTTTCTTTTTTAAAAGAAGGAATTATAGCACATTTGTAGATCAATAGGATGATCTAGGAAGAAAAGAAATGAGAAGAAATGATCTAGAAGAAAAGAAAAATTGCTGATGAATGAGTAAGAGGGAAGAATTGCCGGATCAAATTCCCTGAGCAGGGGAGAGGGAGCAAATGCAGAAGGATTTTACAAGAAAGTAGTACCTCTATAGTAATATGAAGAAGGGCAGAGTCGGCAGAAATGGATATTGTTATAGGTTAAATATAGGAGATTAGAGTTTGGGGAAATTCTCTTTGCAGTTACTCAAGCCAATGAATTCAGCTTACACCACTTCAAAAAAATTCCTAATATAACCAAAAGTCTCTTGAGAGAACAAACAAAGGAAGTTAAATAATTTCCCCAGAGTCAGTCATATAGCTAATAATATAGCACACTGCTTAATGGAGGGGCCAGATCTTGGAACTTGTTTTGATCTTAAGTCTAACCTAACTCAGGCCTGTAAAGAGCTTCTTATTCATCATTCTTGCAGTTGTTTGCTGAGTGACTAATAGGCATCATATGGGAAAAAATAAAAATGTGACAGTTTAAGTGAAGAAGAGTTACTTGACACATAACTAAAATATAGTAGAGAGATTTCATTGGTTCAGAAATACCTAGTGAGACTTCTGTAAAGAGTGACATTAAACTGAGACTAAAATGATGGGGAGAAGTTAAGAAGCAAAGGGAGCAGGAAAAGCACTTGAGTCACTGGAAACATTGTTGACCACTGTTTGAGGGAGGGGAGAACATAGAAATGTGCTGGACAGAATGAAGAAAGAGAACTGGAGCAGAAAGTTCAAAAAGAACTTGATATGTGATGAGACTAGAACATAGATTGAGCAAGATCATTGTTCCTATATGGTATTTAAATACAAATATCAAGATATCAGAGTATGAAGATCCTGAGCTCATATCTTCCCAGGGACACACCAAAATCTTCAATTAATAGTACAACTATCTCTGAAAATGAACTGAAGACTGGCAAACTAGGTCTTTTATATAACTAAGGATATATTTTTTTAAAAGCCACATTAAAATTGGTAGGAGGGATAGAGATGTGGACTATTTAGGACCCACACATCTGGCATGACTACTCAAAAGTGGGAGGGATATCACAAACATAGAGGCCCACCCTGAGGAATGAGGAGTCTGAGCCTCCACACTAGGCTTCTCAGTCTGGAGGACCTGTACTGGGATGATGGTTCTCTATAATGTTTGGCTTTGAAAACCAATGGGACTTATAACCCGGAGAGCTGGAGGGGGATAGGGAGCTGAACCTCTGCTCTTAAAGGGCATGCACACAATCTCACGCTCCAAGTCAGCACAAAGGGAATAGTTTTCTAAAGTACCTGAGTTACATGTGAAGAAGATTCATTGACAAATTCTAGGGCATGTGCTGGAGTGGCACCAATCTGTTGGAATGTTCTCAGGAATGAAAACACTGACAAATGCCATCTTTTCTTTTCTTTTCTTTTCTTTTCTTTTCTTTTCTTTTCTTTTCTTTCCTTTCCTTTCCTTTCCTTTCCTTTCCTTTCCTTTCCTTTCCTTTCCTTTCCTTTCCTTTCCTTTCCCTTCCCTTCCCTTCCCTTCCCTTCCCTTCCCTTCCCTTCCCTTCCCTTCCCTTCTCTTCTTTTCTTTTCTTCCTTCCTCCCTCCCTCCCTCCCTTCCTTTCTCTTTCTTCCTTCTTTCTTTCTCTCTCTCTTTCTCTCTCTCTTTCTTTCTCTCTCTCCTTCCTTCCTTCCTCCCTCCCTTCCTCCCTCCCTCCCTCCCTCCTTCCTTTCCTTCTTTCTTTCTTTCTTTCTTTCTTTCTTTCTTTCTTTCTTTCTTTCTTTCTTTCTTTCTTTTCTCTTTCTCCTCCCCCCTTTTTCTTTTGCATCATTGAAGGGTGTTACAGAATTTACAACCAACTTGCCAGCTCAGTATTCGATTCAGATGAGAGAGAGACTTCTATACAGGAGCCTGTATGGTCTTCGATCCTATGCTGGCAGTTGTCTAACACAGGCAGTTTTCTCCCCATTTTGTAGTAATTTAATCTTCCTATTAGCAAAAGAGGTCTTCAGCCACCATGCACCAAAGGGGTTAGAGTCCTACAATGGGGATTTCCTCTTAGTATTTTTTTGTTTTGATATTTGGAATTCCTAAAGCAACATTTTGAGCAAGGTATTCAGGACCTGCAGTGCCCAAAGGACTGATAAAGGAAAAAAGTCTATTCACATTTTGTGATTTGATGCACAGATGAAGAGCATAACCCATCCTAACAGACGTTGGTTGTTAATAAAACACATCCTAGTCTTTCAGCACTTCTGTAACCAGAAGACAGCTTCAGCTTTCCCGTGTCTGGGCTTCTAGCCCTTTTAACCCTGTAGCACCAAAGATACATATGTCTGGAATCAGTTAAAAAGTCAAATTCCTTTTCTTAGAAAATCTATTTTTCACTGTCTTTTGGCCCCAGGTTTAGCGGAATGATTACTTTTTGTCATTCTCTAATGTTGCTCACTGAAGTGTTCTCTATTGTCTTTGTGTTTTGTAGGCTGGTTGGGAGAGGGGGCATGGGAAGGGTATGCCCCTGTAGGGAGGTTGTGAGTCATACCTCTTGGGATGATCCCTTTCATGGCTGCAGGAAGACCTCTGGGAGCCACACCTACAGTGCTTCTTGTGGGGCTCTGTATGTGGTGCCCTGAGCTCTTGTTGATCTATTACTAACTAGGGAGCTGTTGTGATAAAGAATTCCTTGTTTGCACTGTCTTACTCTTTCAGGGATGAGACCTGTGATTGCCTGGCAGATCTTGGTGGCACTTGTCTCCCTCATCTCTAGTGAGTCTTGCTCACTATATCAGGCTATGTGCGGGGGTACAGATGAGATTTGCTACATCTTTCAAGGGACCCTGAGCAAAGCTGAAAGGCTCTAGTTTATGCACTTTGATGGCTTCCCCTTATATCCTGCCTTCCTTGAAGGCTTCACCTAACGCTTTCTCACCCACCAGCTCACCATGGACCACATTCACTAGGAATGCTCCATGCCTCATTGATGAGGTGGTAGTGATGTTATTTGAGATTAAAGTGCAAGGAGACACAGTCACTCTGATACAGTAAGTCCTGCAGGGCATAGACCCTCTGCACACCCAGGGACTACTCTGTTCCATCCTGTAAGTAGGGGTCATAAAATATGTTGCTGAACCCAAAGGCCTTGGATGGAACAGAAACTGCCTGCCCTGTGCAACAGAAGCGGGTCAGGTCCAGTGCCTCCCTGTGGATATGGACCACTCTCCAGGTGTGGATCTGCTAAACATTCTGGACCAGTGTGCTTTCCTACAGCACCTGGTACAACCATGTGTTCTGACAGTACAGGTTAAGGATGTGACACATGCTGGAGTCAGCCCTCTCTTCTGCCGTTAAAGGATGCTGCACGTGGAGCTCTTAAGCTTGCCAGCAGCCTTGCTGTCAACATTGTCTTCGTTGCCAGTTCACATGATCACTCTCCAGGCTTTGTACTTCTCCAGGTCCTCCCTGGTAAGGGTGATGGTATGGTGTATGCATCACAGAAGGCCACAGTGGCCAGGTCCCTCAGGACTGGCATCACCATGGTCCGATCTCTGCACTGAGTAGAGCCACCAGAGGGCAAGGGTGTAGGGGGCCATTCATGATCTGGGAGTGAATACCTTCTCAAGTTCTGACCAATTGCTATCTCTTGAAGTTTGTGCTTATTCATAAGGCCATTTTGTAAAAAATAATTTGTTTATTAATGTGTAGTGTGGAAGTGGGAAGGATTGGAAGGGAAGGGGGAGGGAGAGAATCTGCAGCAGACTCCTCACTGAGTTTGAAACTCAAAAGGATGGGTGAGATTCTGACTTGAACTGAAATGGAAAGTCCATTTCTCAACCAACTGAGCCACCCTGGCACCACAAGGGCCATTCTTCATGGAACTTTGCAACTCTCTGATTCAAAAGTGAAAGCAGTCCTCTAAGAATTTAGGGGAATGTGCAGCAGTGAGTGGCATTATGCGACTATGAACCCAATATAAAGCTGTCCATAAACTATAGTTTACACAATGGGCTGTCTCTGTCTTTAAGGGAATCCAGGTTCATTGAGTCAAAGCCATCTAAGGTGATGAACCTCTGGTTCAGCTCTTGGCCTTGCGTTCAGGTTGAGGACTTACCTCATGGTCTTGCATTGTCTTGTGGCTCTTTCCCAGTCCTGTTCAGGGCCCAGGAGGGTGTCAACGACCCTGTGGTTGTGGATGGCAGTGGACCGACCTTGGCTGCAGGGGTCAGACCCTGCGTAGTGGCCTATGGAAGGAAGGAGCTATTTCTTTTGTTCTTTTGTACTATTTCCTTGCTTGACACAGAGGCACAGAGTTCACAGTATAAATTATTATTGTTTTTTTTTAGCTCTTTATTGTAGTTTGTGATTTTGAATGTTTTCTCTTTATTTATAAAACTGTAGAAAATTAGAAAATACATAAAAATAAAAAAGAAGCAAATAAAAATAATCTTAGAGCTTGCCAGTGATAGTACCATTCACATTTTAGAATAATTTATCTCTATCTTTATATACTTGTATATTTATGTGTAATTACATATATATGTTTATTTATATATTTGTATGCAATTTTTATGGTATAAAATTGTGGTCATATTACCTATACAACTGGCATTATATAGACACATGTAACATGTTTTTCCATATTTTTTCACAAGTATTTTCTGGTTATCAAATAAACTTTGAAAACATCATTATTAAAATTTCTATAATACTCCATGTAAAGGTGTTTCCACAATTTATATAACTTTTTCTTTTGTTTGGTTTTATGTTTTCAATTTTATACTACTACAAAGAATTCTGCTTTAAATATGCTTATACAACAGATTTGGTTTACAACCAATTATCTCCTTAGAATATATTCTGAGAAGAGAATTTATTCTATTAAAATGTAAGAATACCTTTAAAAGTCTTAATGCAAATCACAAAATTGTACTGTGTTTAGGTGTATTTAGTCCTGTTGGGGAGATTCACGGAAACTGTCTTTAGGGCAAAGGAATTTTAACAGTTCACTTAACTCAGCATGCATTTCTTGAATTCATTGTATGTACCAACAGCTCTCTTATGTGTTGGAGATCATCAGAGATAAAAAAGGAAGTTTTGCTCCAATGAGATATATTCCAGAGAAGTACTGTGCTACTCCTCTAGTCAAGATGACCTTTTACTAGGAAGGCCCACCTTCCACCCCCTAACACAACCCCCAGTTTAGCTCCTCTCTTTCCTGTGGAGGTCTTGTTGCATTTTGGTTATGTTTTCCACTTCCTGAATCATTAGACTTGGGTTAGATCTTAATTCTGTCCTGTGTATTCATGGTTAGGTTAACATTTTAAACTTTTGCGTCTATAAAAGGAGGATAATAATACTACTGATATCACTGTTTTTTGTTAGTTTTAAGTAACCTATGTATGTAAAATATTATAGTGTCTTACACATAATAGACTTGCAGTGAATGTCAACTGTTATTATCATATTTCTATGTTGAGAAGATTAAGTGTCATTCCAGTACTTACTTAGGTCTTGGGCAGTTCTAGAGCTTAATTTTCAGTGACAGGTAAAGATCCAAAGTAAAGGAAGTGTATAGAAAGAAATAACATGAGACTGTTCATGTCACAGTAAATGGGAGGAATGGAGAGAAACAATGTTAATACTAGGTGCCTTTATTATTTTTATTTGACCAGCCATTGTTTTAACTGCTTTATATATATTAATTTTACCCTTCAAGTCAGGTACTAATGTTATTTCTATTTTACAGATGAGAAAATTGTGTCAAAGAGAAATTACATGGTTTGCTCAGTAATTTACAAAAAGAAGTTAATTATGGTGCTTCTCTGCTAGACATTTATTT
>PITA01021105.1:0-33418 GCA_004023965.1 Spilogale gracilis | reverse complement strand
TTTTTTTTTTTAAAGATTTTATTTATTTGACAGAGAGAAACACAGCGAGAGAGGGAACACAAGCAGGGGGAGCGAGAGAGGGAGAAGCAGGCTTCCCGCCGAGCAGGGAGCCCGATGTGGGACTCGATCCCGGGTCTCCGGGATCATGACCTGAGCCGAAGGCAGTGGCTTAACCAACTGAGCCACCCAGGCGTCCCTGTTTGTTTGTTTTAATACTGGTTTGTTTTCATTACTGTCTGTGCGCCAGATGGGACAAGGATGGATGCCGCAAGGTTGCTGTTTCTAAAAGATGTGTATGATCCCATCTACCTGCCCTCCTCACAGTGGCATAGAAAGGAAAGAATGCCAGCCTGGGGCACTTGAGTTTGATTCCCAGTTGTTCCATGGTGCTCTGAGATGTTCTGTGTTGCCCACTACCACATGCTGAGCTCTTAGAGAAAGCTTGAACTTTGTCTTTGGATTCCGAAGACCTGGTATTGAATGGGGTGTTCAGTAAGCATTGACCGACTTGTAAGGGAAGTGATTCCATGGGACAGGGTGTGGTGGGTTCTATCTGGGTAGGTGCAAGTCATATGAGTGCCTAGTTCACCATTTGGGGAGCAGTTCACCCAAAGTGGAAGATGGTGGGATTCAGACTTGGGTAGGTGTTGATTATCTGAACCCTGGGGTACCCTGAGTGTGTAAAGGGTTAGCCTTCATCATTCTAGAGTGAAGGGGCTCCTGCTTTTGCCTAAAAGGAGGAAAAGAAGATTGTAGCAACAGGAGAGAACAGTGGAGAGCGGGACTGGGGCTGCTCTCTGCCTGGCCCCCAGATTCTGGAGCCTGCAGGCTGTGGGTGTGGCAGAGTGTGTTCTGAGAATGAGGCTCCAGCCCCAGACCCACTCCTCTGGGTGGCCACAGACAGCCCGCAAGCCGCCTGCACCACCAGGCCTGTGTGTCATTCCAAGTGCTATTTTATTCACTGTGGTGTTGGCAAGGAACAGGGCTCCTTCGAGTGTGAGGAGGGGAGTCTGTTTCCAGCCTTTGCAGGGCTGGGCAGCTCTGCTGCTCTGTGCCCCTGTAGGCAGGGCTGGGGACGTTAAGGGATATGAAATGGGGTGTCGGAGGAGCATGAGGGCAGATGCTGCAGACACTTCCCCCTGACAGCCGACCCCGGGTGTAGTCAGCAGGGGCCTCAGACCGGGTGGGCCACAGCCCACTGCAGACCCCAGCCAAAGGCTTCAAGCCCTCACTTTCATCAGTGACCTGCCCCGCCTACTCCCTGCCTGGTCTTTTTCAGTTTAAACTTCCAGCCCTGTCCTCCCCTCCCATACACGCATCATGTGTGTGTTAGTGTTTTAATTTTTATTCTTGGCAGAAGTTAAGACACAAAATGGATTTGGAAGGAGATGAAACCAGTCTGGGTGTATGTTGGGCAGCAGCAGTTTCATTCCTGGAGTGGGTGGGCCGTGGAGGGGGAGGGCTTAGGGTGGGGACCAAGTCTCTAAGGCCCGGGTGGGGTCCTGTCTCCTTCCCTGGTTGGGACCAGACTGAGAAGGGACCTCTTTGGGGAAGGCGGGAAGCCAGAGGCTAAGCTGTTAACCCTTTGGGACATTGATATGGCAGTTGCAGTAGAGCCAAAGCCCTTGGTCCACTATGGTGTTAAGTGGCTGGGGGAGCCTGGTCGGTCAACATCTGTCCCACTTCCGGGGGTCTGTGAGCCACTGGAGACTGTTCTGCCTTTGTTAAGGGACTCATTGCTGTGGTGCCTGGGTGGCTCAGGTCATGATCCCAAAGCCCCGGTATCGAGCCCCACATCGGGCTCCCCCCGTATCGGGCTCCCTGCTTGGTGGGAAGCCTGCTTCTCCCTCTCTCACTCCCCCTGCTTGTGTTCCCTCTCTAGCTGTATTTCTGTCAAATAAATAAATAAAATCTTTAAAAAGGGGGGGGCAGGATTCATTGCTGCCATTTCAGGTTCTGATGTGCAGGCACTAAGATGTGCATGTGTTTGAAGAACTTCCTGTGTTCTGCTGACCTCCCAGGCCCCAGAAGTAGTCGTGATGGCCCAGTCTGGCAAGGGTCACTGTGACCCAAAGAACTGTTTGAATCTCCTTTTCTATGGTGGAGGCCATCGTGGCCCCCAAAGTAGGTGCTCTTTGCTATGATGGCATCCCCTTGGGTTTTTATTTCTATGTGAAGAGGAGAAAAACGAGGAATCTGAAAGTCCAGAAAAAATCTCGGGAAATGTGAGAGAGCCTTTAAGAAAATGTTTTATTCTTTAAAATGTATTAAGATATTCCGTTTTTGGAATTGAAAAAAAAATTTTTTTAGCTTGAGAATTACAAGAATTGCCTTAAAATAATTTAGTAGGGAACATTTTTATACAGAATTCTGAATTCCAGCCACGACATCTAATGTAATCATGGCATTTCTGATACACATTCTGAATCAGAATGGCCCCTAAATCCATGCAGGGAAACCCCATAGTTCCCAAGATTGGCTCTACGTTACAGTTTCCAGGGAAGAGTTGTGAAATATTGCTCCCTTGGCCTCATCTCCAGAGCAGGGCTTATATTTGTGGGAGGTGCTGCCCAGGCATTGGGATGTCTTAGTGCCCCCACATGATTCTCCTGGGCAGCTGGAGTTGGCAGCCTTCGATCTAGTTCTTGTGTAAGAACAGAAGGAAGATGAGAGAGGCCAGATTAAGGAGTGGAAGAATTTTATTGTCTCTTGCTACATGCTGGTGCATATAACTTGGATCCAGACTCAAACCACTGCTGCCAACTTTTGGATAGGATTTGGGCACTCAGACCCAGGACTGACTCTTGAGTGAGGTTGGGGACAACACATCTTTAGGAGTTGAATGCAAAGTGCATTGTGGGATCTTCCAAACCAATCCCTCCCAAAACATAGCCAGTATATGACTCCAACTCAGACTGACTTGGTTTTTTGAACCTTTCACAGTTCCTTCTTTGGAAAACAGGTCATTGTGTATCTGCTTGAAGTGACCAAGGACATCTAGACCAACAATCAGGGGAAGCAGAAAAGCCATGGCTTTGAAGTGTTTACTTCAGCAAGATGCTTATCTTTCTTGGCCTCAGTTGCTACATCTGTAAAATGGGGATGACAATACCACCTACTTCATAGAGTTGCTTAGAGGTTAGATAAGACAGTACATATACCTTGTCTCACACATAGTAACTCAACAAATGGTTAAGTACTTTTTCTTTGATTTATACTAAGATTGATGATTTTTTTTCTAATTCCAAAGATATGCCTTAATCCCATATCGCAACAAAACCTGGTATGTTAGATTTATTGAGTCTCAGTGACTTTTTTTTTTTTTTTAAGATTTTATTTATTTATTTGACAGAGAGAAACACAGTGAGAGGGAACACAAGCAGGGGGAGTGAGAGAGGGAGAAGCAGGCTTCGTGCAGAGCAGGGAGCCCGATGTGGGGCTCGATCCAGGGTCTCCGGGATCATGACCTGAGCCGAAGGCAGTCGCTTAACCAACTGAGCCACCCAGGCGCCCCGAGTCTCAATGACTTTTAAATACATTTACAAATCAGTTACATTAGGAAATTTGTACTTTAGGAGGAGAAAAGGCAGTCTTTAAATGTTAATATGCCCAACATGATAATTTCAGCAGACTAACTTCCTGATGGATATTTTATTACAATTTACTAAATGAAGTAATTTCAGATTTGTAAAGGTTAACAGAATATTAAATGTGTTTACATTTTTTTCCATAACACTTGTTCATATTGTATGGAGCCAGCAGATCCTGGAATTAGAGGAGGTGTTCCTTATCAGCCAAAGTAGTTGAATGTCAGAGAATGGACACAGATTTGGATATGATAATGGAGCAAAGAGTAGCCTTGTCACGGCCCAGCCGGTTGTCGGCAAATGAGGTCCTCAGGTCTATGGGAAGATAGAACAGCAGTGATGACATACTATTTGAAGGTAGTTTTGTTGTTGTTCAAATTTGTCTCTTTTTTTCAAAGATTTTATTTATTTGAGAAAGAGAGAGTGAATGAGAGAGAACATGAGAGAGGAGAAGGTCAGAGGGAGGAGTGGACTCCCCTTGGAGCTGGGAGCCAGATATGGGACTTGATCCTGGGTCTCCAAGATCATGACCTGAGCTGAAGGCAGTGGCTTAACCAACTGAGCCACCGAGGCCCCCCAAAATTTGTCTTTTTAATGACGTGATAATTACGTAGCTAACCACTTGAATATTTCTGAAGCATTTAATGCAAAAAGTACAAAGCCCCTAATCTTCACAGAGATAAACGATGTTAACATTTAAGTGTCTCGTGACCTCTGAATAACTGTATGCCACATATCATATGTAGTTTTTAAATGACAAAAATGGAATCATGCTGTTTTACAAGTTGCTTTTGGGATATTCTCCAGGAACCTCTTAGGCCACCATTTCCCAAAGTATATTTGATGAAATTCTCCTCACTAATGGTACTCTGAGAAAAAAGAGTAGTGTGGTCAAAAGGTCTGGGCCTGTGGTTACATAAGTCCAGGTCTGTGGTTAAGTTCGGGCTTCAGTGCATACTCTGTCCACCTCTTGGTAATTCACGGTGCATAACAGCATATTAAAGGCTCTGAAGAGGCCTTCAGTTAAAAAAAAAACAAAAAAAAAACCCATGCACTTAATTAGTTTTTCTTAACATAGCATTTCCCCACATTATTTTTGCCATCACGTTTTTACATCTAGAAGATATTTAGAAGGCCATTTTAGGCATTCCTCTCTAACCTCTCCTCTACCTACTTCCCTCTGCCATCTGTGGTGTAATCTGGTGGCGTAGGCGGGAAGAAAAGAGCTCCTCCCTTGGAGATGTTGGCTTTCCCTCCCGTGCTGCGCTGTGGCGGTAGTAGTCATACCAGGATGGCTTGCACCTGGGAATGGCAGAGCTTCAGCAGGGGATCCTCTCTGCAGCTGTTGGAGCCTCTAACAGCAGGCTAGTATTATCCCACCAGCGCTGCTCCTGACCCTTCACCACGCGTCTCCAATTCCCCACGCTTTGCTCCTGCTATAAATAGTGGTGCCTGACCCAGCTGGCAAGACTCCACGTGTTTGTTTTCTCTGCATGTGCCAGGCCTGCACCAAGGCCACCGTGCTTTACAAGTTGGAGAGAACTGATGGGAGATAGGGTCGCGGGCTTCCAGCAGAAAGCAGAGACTGACAGACAGATGGACTGGAGCATGCCTCAGGTCTCCAAGTTGGTATTTAGTTTAAGTTTTAGGTAGTTTAAAAGAGCTTTGTTTTTATTTGTTTGTTTTTTTAATTTTTATTTATTTATTTGACAGAGAGAGAGAGAGATCACAAGTAGGCAGAGAGGCAGGCAGAGAGAGAGGAGGAAGCAGGCTCCCTGCTGAGCAGAGAGCCCGATTCGGGCCTCGATCCCAGGACCCTGAGATCATGACCTGAGCCGAAGGCAGAGGCCCAACCCACTGAGCTACCCAGGTGCCCTAAAAGAGCTTTGTAATGGGAAAGAGTAGGGGTGGGCTGCGGACTAAGTGTGTATATTTGGGGGTCAGGGAGGTGGTGAAGAAAGGTTTGTATGAGGTGAGATGGGAAAGCGAGTAAACTGTCATGGCTCTAAAGCATACTCACCAGCGGTAATTGTTGATGTTTGCTGTGTGAACGACACATGCACACACACGTGCGCGGATGCAGATCTGTCTGAGAGGTTGTGAATGCACATGCCCAGAGAGCCCAGGCAGGGGTGTCTGGCGCCCGAGATACTACGTGTTCTTAATCCTCTTTTGTTGAAATACGAGGGATAACTCGGCAACAGTGATCAGACTAGTGAAAGTATACCTAAAAGTAACCCTAAAGGGGATTATTCAAATTTCATAAGTTGCTGTCATGTATTGAGCAACTACTTTGTACCCGTCATTATGCTAGATGGTTCACTAGGGTACTTTGTTTTTTCTTCAACATCCCTGTGTGTGATATTTTATTGTCCTACATCAAAGTGGTTCCTTCTAAGTTCAGGGTAAGAGTTTCTGGCCTGCAGGAAGGTCTGGAAGAGACCTTGTTCATGTCACAGTGCAGTCAGACGCCATCCAAACAGTGCTAGCTCCCGATCTCCTCTCTTGACCCTGACTTCAGCAGTTTGGCCCCAAGGCTTAGCTTTTCATGTAAACACTTCCAGATTTTCTGCCAGTACACATGTGCCTGTTGGGGAGGTGTGTGTCGTTGGTGTTTGGGGTTGGGGCTCATTGTGCCCAGCATTTGCTTGAATCACCCCTAAAACCAGATAGACAGAAGAGCAGCAGCCCGATCGTCATTCATTCTGGGTCACAGAACCTGAGACCTGCTGCGAGGCCTGTGGAGGGTGTGGATGTGGGCCTGGTGCCATTAGTTCCTTAATCATCAGGAGGAGGAAGCATAGAAAATGATGGCAGGTGACAGCTTATTGGACTTGGTGGTGATTATGTCACCTAACAAAGTAAATCAAAGTTTTTTCAACCCCCAGAGCTTCCTAAATGCCCAGCTTCTAAGGAAGAGCTCCCTCCTTGACTAGATGAGAGTTCTTTCTTATCTCTGCCATGACCTTTCATCTTGTGTCTCAGGTTGTTATTGGGTCACTCAACAGGTATTTGCTGAATACCTAGAACTGCTTTAGATGCTGATTACGCCCTTGTGAATATCTTCACCGTTCCTGATCCCTGAAGCCTTCAGTCCAGCAGCCAGGCAGACAGAAAATAGTGTGTTGGTACTTGCACCGGGGAGGTGCAGGACTCTCTAGGGGAATAAGAGCTGGGTTCTTACCCACTGTCTGACACACAGTGGGTGCCAGGGATATGCCTTGAATAGAAAGAGTTTCCTCGGATGCCACTTCTCACATTTTCATCTCTACCTCCTTCTTGACAAGCCCACCCCCACCCACTGCATACTTGCTGGCCTGCCTTCTCTGAATCAGAACCATGTCCTGGTGGGGGGTAGGAACAGGGGTATCAGACACTCAAGCATCACCTCCCTCAATTCAAGCAAGTTCTGCTTTGCAGCAGGAGCACCCTTGAGGATTCATCAGAGCCAAACTCCAAGGACCAAAGAGGAGAAGATCTTAGAAAAGGTCTTGGAAGTAAGTCTTCGCAGCTTAGCAAAGATTCATTGAGTACCTACTATGTGTCGAGAAGAGAGACATGTAAACAAGTTACGATCCAGTGTGAAATGTGCCAGTGACAAAGCTGAGGCTTTAGAGATCCTCAATGACCTCCTTTAATAGCAAGCCTCCTTCCTACCTTAATTGACGCACTTTGATCATCTAGAACTATGCTGGGAATGAACATGGATGATAGAAAGGGCAACTCTTTTAGGACTCATGAAAGGGGCTACATTGGAGGACTGCTCTGTGCTGAGCAGGGCCTGGTGTGTGTGTGCATGCATACTCAAGTTTGTGACATGTTTTTTTTTTTTTTTTGCCATCCCCTAATGCCTTTGTTAGTGGGTCTGGTTCCTTGCCTGTACTTAGTAAAGTCTGTGGTTTATCTGTGATCTTTGCATAGGCCATGATGCATTTTAAATTTGGGTATAATAGAAAGATATTGTCAAAGCTGAAAGTTGACTAGGTTCCAGGTTGTTTAAAGATGGGAGGCTGCGTGTACCGTCTGTCAGGTGTGGTACCTAGGGGGTACCCAGTGTGGTTTTGCTGAATTGACCTGAATTCTGCCCAAGCCTGCCCAGGAACCTGGACTTCTCATCATGAACCTGGGGTTGCCAGCTATATTCCCTGCTCTTGTATGAACACTAAGTAGAAAGCCCTTGTTTGTCTTACTGCACAAAGGGAAATCCTGTTCCCTTTCCAGAGGGTTGGAGGAAAAAGCTATTTCTGTGGTTCTGTGTGTGCTGCAGACTGGGCAGTGCTTGCTCTCCGGTGTACTCCTGGCATATTTCCTATTCTTCTCAGGCCTCCATTGCTTTCAGTGGATACTTTCAGATAGAATCGAGTCCCAGCCTTCCCCGAGCCTGCTTAGGACAGGTAGTAAGGCTTGTGTTTACCCACTGATCAGTTAAACAGGATCTTTTTCTTTTTTTTTTTTTTGTCCTGGGAGATAGGACATTAAGGTGTTAAAATCTGCTGTAAATGCTATTCAGGCCCTAGGATGTCCCATAAGGACTCTATAATGAATTCCTTTTACGGGAATGGGCTCTTTTGTCAACCGTGAGCAGGAGAAGGTTTGGTTGTGGATGCTCCTATTTCCTCTCCAGTCACTATGTTACCATTTTACTTCACTGTTTACTTGTGTGGATATAGCCATGGCCATAGGCTGTAATTAGAAACAGGTAGGTTGATAGGAACAGGTGGCTTTGTTGTGGCTTTGTTCATTCACTGACAAGGTCAGAGGTGAGTTCCTTTCTGGAGCTGGGTTAGGAGTGGGGGTCCAAGGGATCAGGGGAATGTTTTCCTCTCTGTAAACACTTCTGCATAACTTCTGGTCCCAAATAACCTATTGTCTGATAGGATCTTTTCCCCTTTCTCTCTGAACATGTAGAGACATTACAGAGAAATTATGATCATTATCGTCATTATCATCATCAAGACAGTGCAGAGAGAGGGCATAAACAGGGTGAGGGAGAGGTGGTGGGGAGTAGTTATTAGCTTAAGTGATAGAAATGTGGACTCCAGTTGGGTAGCAAATAAGAGGCTAGAAAGCAAGTCTTGCTGGAAACTTGGGAACACTGTAGCATTCTCCGTGGCTCTCTTGTCCCACAGGGCTATTGGGAAGTTCCGTAAAAGACCGTATAGAATGTAGGTATTACTGTCTTTTTTTTTTTCAACAAAGAATATTTCTGGAACTTCTGAGGTATGTGTATAATACAGCAAATTTACTTATTTTTTTTATAGCACAGAAGGAATAAACAAAGAGGTGGTATCACTTGTGTCTGGAGTTCTTAAAATGCAACATCTTAAAGTCCTAAACGACATTAATCTAAAAGCCCACTCGGTGACAGTGCCACCGTATGAGATTAGACCTCCAATGAATGGCTTTCATAACACCTGTCCCCTCAAATTGTTGCATGATTGCTATGTGCCCGGCGGCTTTCACACGCAATCTCATTAACTTTGTAACAGCTCAGCAAAGGAGGTGTTAGTATTTTCATTTTCACAGGGCACAAACTGAGACTCAGAGATTAAGTTATTTACCCAAAGCTGCCTTCTGCCAGGGGTAGACGTGGCATAGCTCCTGTCTAAACCCAGGGCCCATGGCTTTTTAGTATCTGATCCTGCTGCATTTCAACATTGTCACTTAGCAGAAAAGCACGTCTATAATGAACATTTGAGATGCCCCCTAAAATCCTCATATGATAAATGTGGACAGTAATACTCCCTGGGTTGTGAAGATTAAAAGTGACCAAGGCACATGAAGCCCTCAGCATTGGGCTTGGTAAAGAGTAGGAGTTCAACATATTTAGCTGCCTTTTCCACATCTCTGCTCGCTTCCCTCTTCCCACCTCCCTCCTCCTCTCTTAATGGTTCCTCTTCAGGCCTCAACCCATCCTTCTCTTTCTGATGCAACAGCTTTCTTATTTCTCCTTCTCCTGTGCCCCTCCACCTGTCTCCTTCTACACTGGCCTCAAGCTTAGGGTGGTATTGGTGTTGGCCAGATAATACCTACTCACAGTTTCCTGCTAGATTCGATTCCTCACCGTTCAGTGGCTTCAGGAAGCCAGAAGTCTCAAGCTTATTAGTAGGGTGTTTGTTTTGGAAAGAGAGACAAGAAAGAAAACAGCAGGTCCTTGAATGAAGCTCTGAGCCCTAGGAGCCTCTGCAGAGGCACTGACTTCTGTCTGAGGACTTGGCCCTCCCGTCCAGGGCTGCCCATGCTGATCTAAGGGCCATCTGTTTTTGAAAAGTAAAGGCCATGGTTGCAGTCCTTTGGCCCTAGAAAAACCCCGTGGTTCCAGCACTGATAACTGTGTGTATTTCTCTATGCCTTCCTCCTCTAGGTCCAGGGCAAGATTAACAGTCCTTCTCCATCTTAGATTTCTAATCCAAACAAACTCTTCAGTTTGGCAAACAGTGGCTGAGCCCCTATGATGTGCCAAGGGTTTTCTAGATGGTAGAGTTACCAAGATTAAGTTAAGAAGCTTGCCTTCAGGAAGTTTACAGTCTGAGATCAGAGGGTAGAGGTCAGAGTTCCATCACAGACACACACACGATCAAATACATAAATTATTGAGGAAATGTTACAGTAAGTATGCAAAACGCTGGACGTTTTGGAATCCGGGACGAGGAATAGTCACTGGAGGCATCATACAGTGACACGTGACATAAGCTTTGAAGGGTAATTAAGAGTTCCTGTGGCGGAATGAAGAGAGAGGGAGAGATGGTTGTGGCAGGAGTGAGGGTGGGAAAATGCAACTTGCCCAAACTTTTGGGCTTGTGGGAGGAAGACCTGGGAAAGCGTTAATGCAGCCCGGTTATAAAGGACCTGGAAGGTCGTGCAAAGGAGTTTGGAACTTTTTTAAGAATGGTCAACTGGGGAGCTGGGGAAAGCGGGGGTCTGTTAGCTCCTGAGTTCGTTTGTTTTGAACCAGCCTCAAAAGGGGAAAAAATCGCTCCTCCTTCCTTCACATTCTCAATTCAGCTGCTTTTGTTTCCTTTCTATGCCTCAGTGAACTGCTTACATGCTTTTTACAAAAAGAGATCTGTGGTTTTTTTTTTTTTTTTTTTTACTTAACCTCTCTTACATATTTTTCATGTTACTACCTGATCTTCATAATTACCATTTTAATGGCTGCATAACAATCCATCAGTTATTATGCTACAATTTACTTAAAGCAGTAGAGTGAAAAGAACCAAAAAGGTTTTAGAGTTAGAAGCTGTTCAAATCCTGACTGTGCTTTACCAACTGTGTAATCTTGGACAAAATATTTAATCACTCTGAGCTTTAATTTCTTCATTTATAAAATGTGTTGATCGTAAACCTACTTTACAGGGCCATTGTGAAGATTGTATCAAATTAGATGAATTATGAATTACGGCCTGGAGGAAGCACTTATTCAATGACTGGTGACTGCCCGCTTATTGGTTGAGCTTGACGTTTTAGAAGGAAGGTAGGTGTCAATGTGGAGGTGGATTAGATGGGCGGAGGAGAGCTCAGGGAGCCAACCCGAGGGCTCTAGACCCATAGAGGCCAGCGAGAGTCGCCACTACTCCATGTGACTGTTGAGTGTCTGAAGTGTGGTCAGTCTGAACTGGGATGTGTAGTGAACATAGAACATACACTAGGTTGAGAAGACTTAGTATGAAACAGAATATTAAACACCTTGCTAATAATTTTATATTAATTATACATTAACATTATTTTGGATGTACTGTGTTGAAAGATGTTAAAATTATTTTCACTTGATTTTAAAATATGGCTACTAGAAAACTGCAAATACATATGGGGCTTACATTGAGTTTCTCTGCTGCTTTGAGTCCCTGTGACCGATCACATACAGTAAAGACAGGAGGAGTAGGTACATTCGAGTGTGTGTTTGTATAAGCAGATCATTAGTAGGTGCCCTCTGAGCACTGAAATGAAAGGCAAGTGTTTGTTCTAGACCAGAGAAGCTGTCCCCATTTTCCTTGAGTTAGTCATCCTGGCTCTTAACCACGTCATGCACAGCAGTGGTAAGATTTCTGACCAAGTGCTCTTGCAGGGAAGCTGGGAAGGGTGTGACTTCTCTGCTGAGCTCGCAGAGTGCTTCAGGTGCAGCTAGCCGAGAAACACCGGGTGTGCCACTCGCTCTTTTGTGACACACTTCTCTGTCACATGTACAGTATGCTGGGATCACACAACTGAGAAAAAGACCACATAGACAAAATGAAGATGGAGGGACAGGCTGCTTCTGGAGGGGGGATAAGTGCTCTGAGTCTGGTGCAACCCAGCTCTGTTGTGTGTCTTTACCTTCTCTGGTTTAGAGTCTTCAGAGAAGCCGTCTTCTCACCCTTATGGATATAAATGGATTTGATGCTGAGGCTGTCTTCCAGGTAGCATTTCAGATAACCAAATGCTATTTAGGTTTTCCAGCCAGGAACTGAAATTGTATGTAGCTCTTAAAATATCCACTGTACCATTTCCTGTAGTGTTCTTGGGTTATAGAGCCTTAAAATCAAGGTAAAGTTTAGAAGCAAAGAAAATTTAGAAGAACTTTTATATACTTTCCTACAGTTGGTCTCCTGTGGGTTGAGCTCAGGAAACCACAGATCTTGGATGCATCTTGGTGGGATAAGAGCTAGGCAAGTGGAAGATACTGAGTGTGGAGGGTAAAAAGGAAACTCTCCTTGGAGAAGTTTTATCTGACTTAACCTGCCTGACTTTGGCATTGGTTGATGGGGATAATGGAAAGCCTGGTCATAGACCCTGGCTTCGCTGCGACAGGGGCAGTGCTATACCTTTGCCAGGAGCATTCTGCTTCTGCTAACATACTGTCACCCATCTGAACCCTGACTGTAGTTGTCAGGTGGGTCAAGAGTTTCCCATTCTTGGTCAGCTGTGGTAAAACCATAGGAGCATATCTGTGTTTCATTCATTTAGCAACCATTTACTAATCTTTCTACAGGCCAGACACCCTGGGGTTACTGGTTTTCTGTAGGAGAGTACATGAAAGTTTTAATAGCTTTCCTTTGCTTTTGTTTTCTATCTTGATTTTAAATTTGTGACTTTTATGGTCACAGAACAAATAGCTGTGTTTCACAACTTATGAAACTGCTTCTTTACTCTGAGAGGACTTTTTGTCTTCTATCCTGGGTACCAATTTTATTTTTTCTGAAAAATTGGGAGAAATGTATTCTTTTCCACTCCTGAATTCTCTGCCCTCCTTTTGGGTCTTGGGGAAGGATCCCCTCTGACTTCTGGGAGCCCCAAGTCTCTCTTCCCACCGACATGCTTCCACCAAGGCTTCATCTGCTAGACAGCCCCTCACTCAGTGCACAGCGCACACTTACCTGTGTGCTTGGGTTGGGCTGTGCCAGACTACAACTGTCACCTTTTCCTGCATGCCCGCCAGCCAGAGGAGGAACTCAGCCCCTACAGAAATTAATGTTTGAAGTAGTTTCATCCCATTGCACTACCTGTGACTTTTCAAGGCAGGGAATCGGAGCTGGGAATCGGCCAAAGGCCTGACACCTCAGGCAGTTAGGTGTCCCTGGCTTTAATGACTTCAGAGTGACTGGCATTGGGGGTGGGTTGGGATACCTAGGCATAGACAGTTGAATAAATATGAATGTTTCTGTGTTCCAAGGCCATGATGGGCCGTATCTACCCACCACACTCTCCCTTCCGCATGTGCACAGACTCAGGCCTGCACACACCTGTGCACACATAATACATCCCCTTGCAGGACTGTACCCCACTCCCCAGGGGCCCCGTGGAAGCCCCCACTTCTCACCTCTCCCCACCAACTGCAGCCCCAGCACTGTCACTCCTAACCCCATAGCCCAGCCTTTCTGCCAGCCCAGGCCTCTCCAAGTTAGAGCTCTGGGTCCTCTTTCCTTGTGAAAGGAAGAAAGAAAGAAAGAAGGGAGGAAGACCAGGAAGAAAGATGAAAGCAGAAGAATGAAACTGGACCGAAGGGGCAGTGGTGCCTTGAGCTATCTCACTGCATTACAATGAATATGGACTCTATTAAGCTCCGTTCTGCCTGTTAGTGTTTCCCAGGGCAACACAGCCCCCATATGGCAAGCACGCAGCAGATTAGGGTAGGCCCCTGGGCCTCACTGAAGGGGGGGCATGACTGGCAGTTGAACCCCTACCCACCTCCCTCTACCCCTCACACTTGACACTGCCTGTGTTTATCTAATGCAAGGAAGGGTGGGGGGGCATTTGGAAGGGTTTTGTCTGGCTCTGAGTGAAGGGAGAGGAGGCCAAAGGCAGAGTGGGTTGAGGGAGGTTGAGGGAGGAAGGTGGGTGGCGGTGGGGTGGAAAGGGGATAGGCATAGGCGAGGAGGGAAACCTCATACATATTCAAGAGGAGTGGTGAATGGAGAGAGAGAAATAAAGCAGATGGAATTTGTGTTAAAGAACGGCACAATCACCCTGTTTTGAGCCCTCCAAAAACAAAACAAAACAAAAAACAAAAAAAAGGGAATGGCTTTCTAGGAGTGTAGGAGCTGCGTTTATCCAATTAGCAGGGTTGTCAAATTGAATTTATATGGAATAGGGTGGGGGAATTGAGAAGAGAGTGTAGAAGAAAGGAATTGGTTTTCCTTTTCTCTTAAGGTTTGTGGGTTCCCCCCACTGCCCTTTATGGCTAGATTTTTTAATTTCCTTAAAAAGAAATTTAAGGAAGGGATATGTGTGACAAAGAAATATAACTCCCTAGTAACTTTCTCCTCAACTGATGGAGGTGGGAGAGAATTCGATCCGTCCAGTGTGCAAATCAAGAGAGCACATCTTTCTTTGCTCAGAAGACAGAGGTGGCTTCTTGGGGATTCCTCCCCAGAACTCAGATGTTATGTCTAGATTCTTTCTTTCCCCTTCCATGGATGGTGAAGGGGTTCACCTACCTCAGTGGAAATAGGTTCTGTCCGTGTTGGTTAGCAACTTGTTATAAATTTTGAGTTCAGTGAATGAGGAGCCCAGGTTGGGCAAATGCCACTTTGATTATTTATTGCCTTCTCAGAAACCATCAGGGAGTCCCCCGTCTGTGGTGTTCATCTCAAACTCTTGTCCACAGCATGGCCCAGTCTCAGTTTCTTACCTTGCCTCTTTCATTCCTCTGAAAGTCCCCAAAATGGGGTACAAGCTCCTCGAGAGAAAGATAAGAAATTCTTCTGGAGTACTAGAAGAAGATATTAGAAATGCTCTTAAGGTTTGTTTCTGTCTAAAAAAGAAAGAAATTCTCCTTTCCTGATATTTAATACTAGTGTCAACAGTGGTACCTTTAGTCTGTGTATCACAGGGTGATGTGTCACAACAGTAACAAGAGATCTCCTCTGCTTGACAGTGGAGACCTCACTTGCTTATTCACCTCCCATTTCTCCTCTTCTCTGTTAAGTGGATTTACAGATTATATGATTTACTTTTGACTAAATTAATGCTCTCAAAAGAACAAGTGGCTTAAAAAGATTGCTGTAAAGAAACCGGGGCTGAAGAGTGTGCAGCTAATCCAAGCACATGCTAACAGGAAGAAAACAGCAGAGTAAAAACAATACTAGTGGAATCCCATGTGATGAGAAGTCAGCAAAATAATTAACATTCAAGCAGACTATTTGAAAGAGGTTATAGCCATATCCTTACTGATGCACCTAATCCAAATAGGCTTTCTGTCTTAAGGTATTGGCTTTAATTACATTATAGAACAATCATGATTAATATGTCATTAAAACATGGTTTCACTTTTACCTGTTCTTCTTAAATTTTAGTTTGGCAGCCCATGCATTTAATTTATGAATAAATGTGAATGGGTTAGGGATATTTACCCAGAATATTTTACTCCTAAGAAAGCAAGATCAGGGGGCACCTGGGTGGCTCAGTTGGTTAAGTGACTGCCTTCGGCTCAGGTCATGATCCTGGAGACCCGGGATCGAGTCCCACATCGGGCTTCCTGCTCGGCGGGAAGCCTGCTTCTCCCTCTCTCACCCCCCCCCCCCCGCTTATGCTCCCTCTCTAGCTGTGTTTCTCTCTGTCAAATAAATAAAATCTTTAAAAAAAAAAAAAAAAGCAAGATCAGAAAAGACAGGGAATAAACTTTCTGTAACAGCCAAACTGTTTGATGTACCAGCCTCTAGATCTTTCCCACCAGTCCTGCCCTCAGCTCTTTATATATGTACATCCCAAGAGGCCTTCTAGACCCTTTATCCAGGAAATCTTTCCTGAAGACCCAATATTGAAAATGCTCCCCTCCATGCTGTCACTTGACCCTTCCCATTTGTGACTGAATTGGTGATCAGTTAAGGTTTTAAAGAATGCTGAAGGGGCGCCTGGGTGGCTCAGTTCATTGAGCGACTGCCTTCGGCTCAGGTCATGATCCCGGAAACTTGGGATCGAGTCCCACATCGGGCTCCCTGCTCCCCTGCTCGGCGGGAAGCCTGCTTCTCCCTCTCTCACTCCCTCTGCTTGTGTTCCCTCTCTCACTGTGTTTCTCTCTGTCAAATAAATAAAATATTAAAAAAAAAAAAAAAAAGAATGCTGAAGTTGTTACAGGAGAGGAATCCTCCAAACTTTTTTTTAAGGTTTTGTGCAACAATGGTTTATTTCTTCTCCTGTCCTGGATTGCCTTGACTTCTTCCACCTTGGAGCTAGGCCACCTGAAACACATGACATGTGTCACCTGCTTGACTGGAGAGGGGAGAAATGGAAGCTGCGCTCTGGTTCTCTTGCTCTTAACAACCATAGCCTAGAAGGGACGCATGACATGTTCACTCACACTTGATTGGCCAGTGCTAGTTACATGGTCCTAAGCCCTCTGCAGAGGATGCTGGGAAGTGAGGAACTCCTGGAGATTTGCTGAACACTAGCGGACTTAACATCCCAAGCTGTACATTCCTCAGGACAGAATCCATCTTTTAATACAGTGACTTGCATACTGTCTTCTGTGGGAGATCACAGTACTATTTTTTCTACCTGATAATAGTGAAATCACAATATCTTAATTTTTACCAGATACCCAGACAAAATCTGATTAAGGAATAAGCTAGAGTGGCACCTGGGTGGCTCAGTGGGTTAAATGTCTGCCTTTGGCTCAGGTCATGATCCCAGGGTCCTGGGATTGAGTCCCACATCGGTCTCCTTGCTCAGTGGGGAGCCTGCTTCTCCCTCCCTCTGCCCCTCCACCCCCCCCAAGCTCTCTCTCTCTCTCTCTCTCTCGCTCTCGCTCTCGCTCTTGCTCTGCCTCAAATACCTAAAGTCTTTAGAAAAGAGAAAGGAATAGCTAGACCAGAGCATGGCTCATACTAAAGGACATCAAAGTTTAGTCTTTCTCTCCTGTTTGACATCAGAGTGGTTTGGGTAGGTGTTCTAGGTATTAGTCTACAACCACATAGCCCAGTGAGGTTTCATTAAAAATTCAGTTCCTCTGTCACAATAGTCACACTTCAAATATTTGAGAGCCTCAAGTGGCTGGTGACTAGTGCTGATAGTACAAATGTAGGACGTTTTCACCATTGCAGAAAGTTCTAGTGTAGGGGATCGTATGATTCAGAACAGTAAGAGATTGCTCTAGATTTGGATGTAAATGGTAAAAGAGTGAAAACAACCACATAGAAAATTACTCTTTTTCTGTTTTTAAAAAAGATTTATTTGAGAGAGTGAGGAGGCACATGTGCACATGTGCAAGAGGTAGAGGAGCAGAGAGAGGGGGAGACAAGCAGACTCCCCAGGGAGCACAGAGCCTGACATGGGACTCAGTCTCAAGACCCCGAGATCGTGCCTTGAGCAGAAACCAAGACTCACACACTTAACCACCTGTGCCACCCAGGCCCTCCAAAGGGTTACTTTTATAGGTGGCGATCCAGGTGACATTACTTTTCTGCATAAGAAAGTAGATTCAAAATTATTCCAAATTTAGTTCTAAAAGTAGTTCTAAACAGTTGGTGAATATGACCTCAGAAGCTGTTTGCTGGGAGGCAGTATTTGGATAGTAGAGAAAGCCGGGGACTAGGAGTCAGGAGGCCTGACTTGAAGCCCTAAATTAATTAGCTGGGAGCCCTTCTGCAAATCACTTAGTCTCTCTGCTCCTTGCTTTTCTCATTTATAACATTTGATACCCAGAGGTGTTATTCCAAGCTATTATTTTATTTTCCCTGAGGTTCCCTCCTAATTTAAAATCTTTCTTTTTAATTAGGTCTATGGGTAAAACAACTTTTTAAGTAAAAATGACCTTTCTTAAACTCTTCTCCTAAATCTATTTAAACTCATGTATTCAGCCCTTCGGGAGCTAAATTCACTTGTTTCCCAGGGATTTCCCCCAATGTCATTCCACTAACTAGGAGTGCCACACTCCTTCTTGAGGCCAGGGGGCGACCAGCACTCACCACCATCCCCCTCCCGCTGTTGCCTTCCCACAGCCGCTTACCTTTTATGAACAAAACTTCTCCCTGCCTTCAAAGACCTTTGGGAAAAGTGAATCTTACCCTGTAGAATTGGGAACTTGCAAAGAAACAAACAAAAAAAGTAATTTGGGGTCAGAAATATTTCTTTTTTCATGTGGCTAGCCCCCCTCAACCAGTGGAACAAAAAAAAAACTTTGTCAGATCTTGTTCTTGTCACTGAAAGAATGCTTTTTTACAAATAAGTCTCTCTACCGTATCTGCTAGATCACATGTTCTTCCATTTCACTTATCGTGGTTATTGGCCAGAGGATATCCGAAGGGTGTGCTTTGTGTTTAAGACTACGATGGCTTCCCTTTCTTTCCAAGACAGCTGCAGTGTCCTGGTGACCAGGGAGGGGATGTGGGCTCCTGAGCCCTGGTCTCGCCTGTGCTCCAGCCAGACCTCTTGGGAGAAGGTGGAGCTGGCTGTCTCCTAGTGCTGATGGATTCACAGTTGTTTATAATTTTCTCACAAAATAAATACCCCAAGGCTATAATTTCTCACTGGTCTCAACCCCAGAAGTGTATTCTGTTGTTGTTGTTTTTGGAAAGTTTCAAAAATGTCTGCTTGGTGGAGATTATTCAGTGGGAGCACGTATGTCAGCAGTTAAGTTTCTCAGACACATTCTCTTTTTCTTTTCCATGTCCAAATAACCCTTAAAAATAGCAAATACCTAGGCCTCAATGAGGAATTCATGTCGGAAATTTATTCTCTCCTCTGTTTTTTATTTTTTTTTCCTCACCTCTCCTCTTTTTCTGAGAAAATCCATAGAAAATAAGAAGGATCTAGACATACTTCACATTGCCAAGAGAAATAAAGTACCTTTACGGTTGCCTTCACCCAACTTTGAAATTGTACCTTGTTCATTTTACAGTGGGACAAAGCCACACTGCAAGTAGGAGTTCCAATTCAGCGTTTAGTTGTCTTTTATTTTTATCATTACAACAAAAATCTCAGAAATTTTTATCTTTGGAATTATCTTTCTAGACCAAACTCACTAGGTAACTCCATGTCTAGGAAGCAACTCCATTTTCCTGGCTGCAGAATAAGATGCATCATAGCTACGGTGATGCCCCTTCCTCCCTATTTTTGTCATAGTTCTACATATTGTGAATGAGACTCCGCATGACCTGCTTTGGGGTCATTAAATGGCATCTGTTTACAACTCTTGTGGGGATTGATGAGTTAACTCCTTTCTCCCTCTTTCAATACCTGTTTCCTCTTACTCCCTTTCCCTCCCCAGATGGATTCTTTTCTCCCGGTTGCTTATAAAAGTGGGTTGGTGGCTGGCAGCAAAAGTGGGGTCTGTTTCCATTTTGAATCCTATAAATTACCAAGGGTGCAGAAGTAACAGTAATTGTTTGGCTGGTCCTCGTTAAGCAGGAGGGGGTCTGGGCTGAATTTCCTCAGTAAAACCTTCATGGACTTTACAACCCAAACACCTCTGCAGCCGCGCTGTGCTCAGATAAGAAACAGCCCTCCTGTGCTCTTTGCTTGTCTTCTTTCTGCCCTTTTTTACTTTGTGTCCATTTCCTGCCTCCGTGCCTCCTCCTTCCTTCCCTGTCCTTCCTTTCTTGAGGCAGGGACAGAACAGGTGCTAGCAGTTTTCTTAAGGAGTTGGGGGAAACTGGAGCATGTCATGATCAAGTTCCCTGAAATCATTTCATTGGTAATTCATTCAGTGTTCTGGATAGATAGGTTATTTCATTGGGGAAAAGTAGAGAATTAAAACAAGTACCTGCAAAATCGAGAGGAAACCAAAACTTACCTTTTGGTATTAGTTTATAAATCTGTTAATGGAATTTTCCTCTAGAACTCACTGTTAAAATGACTCACTGTTCTACATCACCCTTATTCCAACTCTGTTAAGCTCCCCATCAGGTGCAGAGCACTGATAGAAAAAATGTGAAAAGGCTCCTGTTGTGGTTAAAGTACAGAGATTTGAAAAGATCTTGGAGTCTCTGAGACCTTAGGATTCATCAGTAACACCTGCTAAACAAGGGATTCAGTGTGCATTATGCATGTGATGGTGCTGTCCAGGATAGTCTGGCAGTGGTTTCATGGACTGCCATGTGGCAGTGGACATCTGGCCTCCTGCAAGCACATGGTTTCCAGCAGGTGTGTGAGATGCTCACTTCCCAGACCCTGGCCATGGTTGGAGGTCCCAGCCCCTCTAATGCTGAGCTCCCCTGCCCTCCTTTCTGCCCATACATGGGGCAAGCCTCTAGCACTCGTACCACAATAAAATCCCCTTCTGGCTCAAGGGAGCTACTTAAAAGAAGCTTCTTGTAGATATGAAATGACAGGAGAGTGTTCTTTGGTCTTCCAGCAGCTGTTCAGGGCAACATCTTGAATGTGGCCAGCATGTGTGCTGGAGGCAGGGGGCAGGGGGACAGAGCCAGGCCCTGTGGCAGGGATCCCCGTTCACCATGGCCATTTCTCTCTTTCTCACAACAGAGCGGTGCGGCGGATCATAGTACCTCTTGGAGTGAGTCCACTGGCTTATGGGACGTTGGCTTAGACCTTTTGTGTCACTGCGCTGCATGGGACGATGACAACTCAGAGAGAGAAAAGGCCCGAGGTCACCCTTGCTTGCCTCCTCTTAGCCACAGCAGGCTGCTTTGCTGACTTCAGTGAGTACTTTCCTTCCCTTTCTCATCCTTCCCCTCTTACAAGAACACTTTGTCCCTTCATGTCACCTTCAGTAGTGACCTTTTTTTTAAAAAAGAAAAAAAGATTTATTTATTTATTTATTTATTTGACAGAGAGAGAGAGATCACAGTTAGGCAGAGAGGCAGGCAGAGAGAGAGGAGGAAGCAGACTCCCTGCTGAGCAGAGAGCCCGACGCAGGGCCTCGATCCCAGGACCCTGAGATCATGACCTGAGCTGAGGGCAGAGGCTTTAACCCACTGAGCCACCCAGGCGCCCCAGTAGTGACCTTTTAACAAGGCCTTCCTCTTGCAGGATTTCAAAGAACACTTCTTTGCCACTGGCCTTCGGGGCTACACTCAGTAATACAAGATGAGACATCATCTTGGCAGCCTCCTATTGGTTGCATTTTAGTATTTTAATCATTTCAGATATACCCCAGAAGAGGAGAAGTAGTAGTAACTGGCTTTAACTGAACACTTACTTAGGGGATTAGACACGCATTGTTTGTAAGCTTCACAACAACCCTGGGAGGCAAGTGTTACTAGTCCCAAGTCATAGGTAAGACACTGAGACACAGAAAGGCTAAAGTGACCTGGCGTAGAAGCCATGGCGCTGGGGTTTGGGCCCAGGTCTATCCACCTGCAAAGCTGAAGCTCCCGCCTTTACACACTACTGCCACTCCAGTCTGCCTTCTGGGAACAAGTACAGGTTGGGGAATGCACCCAAGCCCTGTGGCGTTCTTCAGGAGAAGATGGACTCCTCCAGGTCGTTCAGCTCAGAGAGTCTGCCTGGGTGCTGTGCTTCTAAAAAGACCATGTTACTGGTTTCATGGGGGTGTTTACGCATGGCTCCATCCCTGTTCTTCCTCCAGACCAGGTGCCTCAGGTCACTGTCCAGCCTTCTTCCACAGTCCAGAAGCTCGGAGGAACCGTGATCCTGGGCTGCATTGTGGAGCCCCCGTGGATGAACACCACCTGGCGCCTGAATGGGAAGGAGCTGAACGGCTCAGATGATGCTCTGGGCATCCTCATCACCCGTGGGACCCTCGTCGTCACCGCCCTGAGCAACCACACCGTGGGACGGTACCAGTGTGTGGCCCGGATGCCTGCGGGAGCTGTGGCCAGCGTGCCTGCCACTGTGACGCTAGCCAGTGAGTACTGCTCCTTGCTCCTCACACACCGTGTTCCTCTCTCTTCCTCTCTCCCATTCTCTTTCTCCCCCAGACCGTCCATGCCCCTTGTCAGTAGTCTTTATGTAAAAGGGGTCCTTACAATTTGAAATTTCAAACCAGACAGTGGTAGCTGCCCAGCAGTCCCGATTTGGAGGACCACTGTGTGCCTGGGAAGCTGCTCCCCAAGCAGGGGCAGGGTGTGGAGTGAGTGTCTAAAAAGAGGGGAACCTGACGTGGTTGAACTGGTTCCGTGCCACACCTTTCTACATTCGCTCTGGCTGTAGGTGTGATGGTGCCAACTACTCCCTGTCCTCCCCACGCCATCCCCCTGTACCCCACTCTCATGGCAGTTATGGTCAGAGCATTTAAGGGCCATGTGCAGTCTGAACAGAGTTGCCTGTCCCACACTTGGCCTCCTGTCTGTCTGAGGGACAAGTGTATTCCAGAAGCCTGATATATAAATAGTATAACACAATGAAAAGGAAACTGCGACCAAGAGTAAAGAGAACAGAAAAGAGGATGAGATTGGGTTACACTTTGGTCCAGGGAGGATGCCAGGTGAAGGCTTGATACTGCTCTTAATTTGTAATTACCATTTGGGTATATTACAGTACCCAAGTGCAAAATACACATTGCCGCATTTTCTACCCATTATACAGGAGGCAAGACTTACTGACGAAGTAAACTTCTGAAGGCTGCGGGGCAGCCCCAGCATCTGTTCTTATATGCCGAGTGTACAACCGGGAGATATTAAGAATGACCTCTTCTTCCTTGGAGCCTTTCTCCCTCATGACCTAGCAGGTCGCCTTACCCCTGACAGCTTTGCTTTAGACCCATGTCACCATCATCATCACCCTCCTGAGCAATGTGTGTTAGGGGTCATGCCTAAAGCAGCAGACTTTTGCAGTGCTCTTTAAAGGTTGGCATGAGTCCTGGAGGGAAGCAGTAGGAGATGAGGAAGTAGACCAGCAAGGGAGAAAAGACCCCTCCCTGCCCTCCAGTTCTCAGGTCCCTGGAGGGACATCCCTCTGGGAGAGAACAGAGCAGGGCCTGCCAACAGTGTTGCTGTTTTCTTGGGAAATAGTCAAGCAGCCCTTTTCTCAGGGAAGGGAGAAGGCAGGGTGGGTCCTCAGCTGCCCCTCCAGGGGCCAGGCTGAGCCTGGGCTGCATCTTGCAGCCTCCCCACCCAGTGGGAACCATTTTCCTTGGTGGCAGAGGAGCACATGAATGTGAGCCCCAGGCCTCTGGGAAGTAGGCTGTGCATGGTCGGTGAAGGAGGCGGGCCCTCGGCCACCAGCTGGCCCCTCCCTCCACCTCTGCTGTTGGGGTGTGAGGAGGAGGGCACGGGCAGACTTAGGTGAGGAGGGTTGAGGGTAGAGAGGGGTCATCTCATCGTACAAGAAGGGCTGAGGTCAGAGCTGCACTCCTTTGATCATATTTCTCTTTTATATTTTTTTATTGTAATATAAATTACATCACAAAAAATACAGAATTTATAGAAAATAACATTTCTCTTCAGCCCACCATCATCACACAACCACCATTTACCATTTTGGAGGACACCCTTCCAGTCTTGATCCACACCCGCACTTTCTGTTTTCATTGAAGTGTATGATTGACATACAGTATTAGTTTCAGGTGTACAGGATGATGATCTGACATTTGTATGCCTTGTGAAATGATCACCACAGTAAGTCTACTTACCTTCTGTCACCACACACAGCCGCCTTTACTGATGGTATTCCCTGTGCTATACATTATATCCCCATGACTTATTGTATGACTGGAAGCTTGGACCTCTTGATCTCCTTCACCCATTTTTCCATCCCCCGCTTCCCCCTCTGGCAACCAGGACTCTGTTCTCTGTGTCCATGAGTCCGGGTTTTATTTTGTTTTGTTTTTCTTAGACTCTGTAAGTGAAATCATGGGTATCTGTCTTTCTCAAACTTATTTTACTGAGCATGATGGCATGCCCATACTTTCACACTGTCCTAGTGATTTACTGAATATACAGCTTCTGTCCATATTCTCTCCCCCTCAGTTTGTGTGGTAATAAGCATTTTCCCTTGGCCATATGACCATATTTACTTTTCCTTTTCTGTTGAGTATAAACGTATCCAGTGAAGTGCACAAAGTACACTAATAAGCCAACAAACTGATAAATTTTTCTTATATCTACCCCAGGTAACCATCGCTCTAGCAGGTTCCCCCATGCCCCTTACCTAGTCATCTGTCCCCCCAGCCCCCAGCCGAGCAGGATCAGAGTTACCAGAAGCCCTCGAACATCCCCTGAGTGGCTCTACCATATGTACCGATTGCTAGGCCATTAGGTTGCTTCCCGTGGTTCATTATGACAAGTAAGTTGTGCCTTTTAGTAGCATTTGTGCCTTTAAAGGATAGTGCTGCTCACCTAGGAGGCTTGCTCCTCTGCAGATGGTCAGCATGTGTCTGTGAAGGCTCAGGAAACTCCATAACCATTCATTTGGCCTCATTAGGAGCCAAGCTGAACATTTGATTTGGAGGAAGGGATAGTTGGAGAGTAGATTTATGTTGGAGCCCTCCTTCTACTTCAGGGTGTTTCTGTGTGAGGAGAAACCATTTTTCACCTTTATTCTTAAAAGATTCCTGGCCTTGGGGCGCCTGGGTGGCTCAGTGGGTTAAAGCCTCTGCCTTCGGCTCAGGTCACGATCTCAGGGTCCTGGGATCGAGCCCCACATCGGGCTCTCTGCTCAGCGGGGAGCCTGCTTAACCCTCTCTCTCTGCCTGCCTCTCTGCCTACTTGTGATCTCTCTCTCTGTCAAATAAATAAATAAAAAAAAAAAAAAAAAAAAAAAAGATTCCTGGCCACTTCTTTCTGTGGTGCTTGAAGGGATCTGCAGTTGACAGTGAGGACAAAGGGGAGGGTTTGGTTGCATCCCAGAAGGCCCAGTGTGAGAAGAAGTGGCTTGTACAGAAGCCCAGTTGGGTCTTGCTTGGAAGCCAAGAACTGTTGGCTTGCCGTGGAGACATGAATCAAAAGTGAAATGTTTGGGGCGGACTGGAGGGAGGGAGAAGTGCTGGAAATGAGAGCAGGCTCTGAGGGGCTGTGGCCGTGGAGTGAGACTGCAGCCCCCCCAGCTCCGAGGAGGCAGGGGGAAGGCGGGAGAGGCGGCAGAATGGGGTGCTGTCTTTGGGCTAATGCCATGGGGGATTTGGCCCAGACTCAGCAGTTAGATTAAGTTTCTGAAAGCACATTCCTGAGCAGAATGGGGGCTGTGTTTTGCTGGTTGACTGATGGAGGGAGGCAGAGTGGTGAAGGGATTACTGAGGCATGGTCTGCATTTAGAGGCAAGGCTGGGCAATGGCCTGCCGGTGCATACGTGCAGGCCCGCCCACCCACACCCATCCACACTCAGCACTTACAGCTTCCTTTTCCTCCAGCCTCTTTTGCATGTGTTCAGATATTCATCCTCAGACAAAGCACTGGCTGTTTGGCCTGCCTAGCAAGGTGCTGTCTCCTGTGTCTTCATGAACTCCTAGATCACTGGAGCCTTTCTGTGGTGGGGCAAAGCCAGCTTGAGGGTTCAGGGGTGTGGAGGAGGCCGCTAGCAGGAACTTTCCTGGTCCATCTTTGACTTAGATGCTGAGGACTGGGGTTACACTTGGACTTCACCCCTATCTGTGGACATTGGCTTCTGGTCTTTAGGTGAAACGGAACCCATGTGGATAACTGCTGTCTTCACTCCCTGTGGGGGTGTCTATCCCACTCTCCTCTGTGCATAACTTTCTCCTGTTGAACCTAAACTTTATTTGTGGTAAATCTCTTGCTGCTAATCCCTCACTTCAGACCACCTTATCTAATTCTTGCTTTTCAAAACACTTTTTGACTTTGATCTCCTTTCTTCCGATTTTATTTATTTATTTGGCAGAGAGATCCCAAGTAGGCAGAGAAGCAGGCAGAGAGAGAGGAGGAAGCAGGCTCCCCGCTGAGCAGAGAGCCCGATGCGGGCCTTGATCCCAGGACCCTGAGGTCATGACTGAGCCGAAGGCAGAGGCTTTAACCCACTGAGCCACCCAGGTGCCCTTCCTTTCTCCTTTTTTACAAGCTTTATACCATGGCTATGTGGCTCAGGTGTTCCCGCTCCCTGCACCAGAACCAACAGCAGACATTGCCAGTGGACACCGTGTTCCTTTTCTATACTCTGATTCAGCCTTAGAGTTGTTCTCAACACAGCCCAGCAAGTAATCATAATTCAGCGGAGCTGACATATACTGTGAAAGCTGTTTTCTGTTCCTTATCTCTAATAATTAAATTCAGTAAACTCCATAATTCTTCATTTTTTTAAAAATTCTTTAATTCTCCCAGTTCTGCTATCATCCCTAGGTCCCATTTGTTTTTGGAAATAAAGTAGATGGTAACTGGGTATAACTATGTATAACTGGGATCTAATCCTCAAGCTGATTGAAGGCTTCAGCTGATGCTGGTTTGATTGAGACTGGATCTGTAAGTCCTCCAGAAGGCCGGTAAGCACTCAGTTCTGGGCCTGTACTCGAACTATCCTTTCTCTGGCCCCAGACATCAGAAGGCAGGGCCGCTGACAGGAACGGAAGGAGGTCCCCTTAGGCAGCTGTCTCTGTGACTCCAACCTGAGGAAGGTCAGAAGGTGACATCATTTAACCCATGAATAAAAGGAAGAGACAACTGGTATAATGGAGAATAAAAAAGAAACTTAAAAAAAATAAAAAAAGAAAAAACAAAAACCCTCGGGTGTAAGTTCTGACTGTGCCCTTAGGAGCTGATGTGACTTTGGGCAAGCCACTTAATCGCTCAGGTTGCCACAACTCCCAACTGAGCAGGGTGATGATTATAGCATCAGTATCCTGCATTTTTTTGTTTTGGGGTATGTGTGTTTTGAGGATCAAATGATGTAATAGTTCAAAATAGTAGTATTTTGAAGCCTTTTATAAATGCCAGGCTTTATACGTTCACCCATTTGGTGAGTGAACATTGCAGAGTGGCCGCCTGCAGGAGGCCCTGGGGCCCGTGTCCAGCCCTTCACTGCCCAGCTCCATTCTGGGAGCAGCCTTCGGAAGAACAAGTCCGGATAGTGGCAAACCTTCCACTCCTAGCCAAAGTCAAGAGAGAGGGCTGGCTGCTGGGGAAGAGAGAACTAGCCCATTTCCTGTGAATTTCTCAGCCATGAGTATACACATGAGTTCCAGCCCAGATCCCTACCCCTTGCTGCACTGGAGCCTGGCCACGGCGCCCCTGCATTGCCTGTTGTTCCCGGAGCCACAGAGCCGCCCGTTTATGCCTGTGATGGCTCACCACCCCTCATTCTTCTAACCAGGTAGTGGTTGGCTTGTGCCAGTGGGTGGGGCTGCCCTGGGCCTCAGCACAGAGGGGCCCCACAAGCAGAAGCCATGTTTCTTTCTGTTCAGCTCCCTCCACCTCTGGTTCCTATCAAATACTTCCTGGAGGTCTTCTAGGCTCAGACCCTGAACTGGAATAAGCCATAAAGGACCATTGTGGACATGTCTTTACTACAATATTTCTAGTTTTTTTTTTTATCCGTGTTAGAGTCAGGTTCTCCGGAGGAGCAGAACCTCTTACACATACAGGCCTACCTCGGAGATAGTGCGAGTTTGGTTCCAGTCGACTCACAAGAGAGTGAGTCAAATGAATTTTTTGGTATCCTAGTGCATATAAAAGTTGTGTTTATACTATCCTGCAGGCTGTTAAGTGTGAAATATCATTATGACTAAAAAAAAAAGTGCATACCTTAATTAAAAAATACTTTATTGCTTAAAAAGGCTAACCATTAATTGAACCTACAGTGAGTTGTAATCTCTGATCACACATCACCATAACAAATATAATGATGAAAAGATTTGAAATATTGAGAATTAATAAAATATAACAGAAAATGAGAAAATGCTGTTGGAAAAGTGGCACTGATAGACTTGCTTAATGCAGGAATGCCACAAACCTTCAATTTAAAAAAAAAAAGAAAAGAAAAAAGGTACAATAAAATGAGGTATGCCTGTATATGTATATGGAGAAGGAAATAGAGGCAAAAATAGAAAGATTTATTTTAAAGAATTGGCTCACAGGATTGTGGAGGCTGGTGAGTGCAGAATTCATAGAACGAGGGAGCAGGCTGGAGATCCGAGAGCCCTCCCAGCAAACTGCAAGGCACCCATTCTTCAGCAGTGAGTACCATGGTTGGATGTTCTGGAGATTGGTGTCTGAGAATTGGGGTGTGTTCCGAGTTCCAGGAGAGCATGGTAAGACCTAACCCTTGCCTTTGAGGGGCTCTTAATCTAATGGAAAAGACTGACTGCAGTCACATGTTAGCCCTAGAGCCAGTTAATCCCCAGCAGAGAAGCAGAGATAGAATTAGATTTTCCTGGGAGCCCAGGCTAACTGATTCATTTCAATTTCAGGGGATAGAGAAAGACTTGGGAGATGGGCCTTAAAAACAGTGTGTGGGGGGTAATCTTTAGCTCTCATTTTTTGAGTTCTCTCGTACCTTTCTCAGACCTTCAACAACTAAATTTTGCTCTTAGCATTGTGTACTTAGATTTAAGCCCAGTGCAGTCTCTGGACTAGTACAGATACACCCACAGGGAGTTGGATTTCCATAGTGAGGGACTTCCATGGTAAGTTCTGTCACATCCTGAAGGTAGCCACTAGATGATTGTCTCTCTCTTGCTACCCCATCACATTGTCCCCTAACTCTCTCCCATTTCTCACTGTTTTTCTTTGCCCTTTGGGAATGTATGTTCTGTGATTAAAAAGGGAAGCCTCAGAGTGCTCTCTCCGGTGCCCCTCCTCTCCTCCATGTCTGCCAGCTGGTGACTCCTTAACAGAACAAGAAGGAACCATTCGCTCTAGGTTGGGAAAACATTTGTTGTTAGCTTAGGCGTCTGAGGGATTCCTGCGCAAGACCTTTGCTTTGCAGCAAATGGGTTGTGGCAGGAAGAAGAATTGAGGAAGGAAAAGAAACACAGGCGGTGTCCTGAGCTGGCCTGGGACAGGAGGGCAGTCCGCAGCTGGAGGCCAGGCAGGCCATTCTGCCAGGCTGAGGAGACGGAGGAAAGACCCAGACAGCCCTACAGGGCTGTGGGCACAGTCAGAAAGAGAGAATGAGCCTCAGTGTGAGATTTAGCTGCTTTATTCTGTAAGTTTTGTTTTACTTTGCCAATTGGACAAGAAAATTAGTGACCACTTAAACCCAAAAGGAGCTAAGCAACTTAAATATCTACATAGGAAGTGACTAAGGAATACCTTATAATATTAAACTAAGCCTGTTAACCAAAGTGCTATTTTCTACTGGATACAGGCGAAAGTTCATGCCTCACAAAAATTTCCCCTGATATTCAGGTGAAATCTCCAACACTAATCCCATCAGGCTGGTGCAGGTGCCCAGATGAACCTGTGGTCTGAGCTTAGCTCAGGGCATCGTGGCAGCAGCTGTCTCTGCCAAACAGTCAGGGTTCCAATTCTCTATTTAGCCATGGTCACAGTTTATCAAAAGACCTCAAGTCCATGGTGCATCTTCTACTAAGGACATACTTAGAGCTCCTCCCCTTCTGCTCTCCTCTGTCTGTTCCTTGCACACACAACCACATGCTTAAGTAAAAATCTTTGGTCCATCTTCTAATCTAAGAGTAAGGGGAGGACCTCATAGTGTGTTGAGCAGGTACCACCTATAAAGCCAGACCAGACTTTGCACAGGAAGGTGAGGGAAGCGTTATCAGCTTACTTAAAATCACTGGAGCTTCTAAGGAACATGATGCAAGATGGTTCCTTTAAAATAAAAAAATCAAGAGAGCAGATGAGTCCCTTGGCTCCCCCTTTTTTGTGTGTGGAAAAGCTTAGGGATTTCTACCTTGACCTTGTTCATAGACCTTCCACCCTTCCTAGAGTCTGGTAATGACCCCGAGAACAATAGAACAGCAAGTCTGTGCTGCAGATGGGTCAGGGTTCACATCTAAGATAAAGACAGTCTCTCAATAGTGAGAACAAATGTCAGCAAAGGGGAGAGAAAGCTTGCTGAGGCAAAAACAGCATTTTTTTGTGAGGGCAAATGATGTTTGATGTTGAGTGACTGTGCGCCTTTACTCACAGACATGTGAAGACTCTAGGACTCACAGAGCAGGACTCGGGCTGTGGCTCGGCACTTCTGCCCCTCTTGCGGCCTCACCTCCCACTTCCTCATCTCATCTTGCACTTTCCCCTTGGTTTTGGAATGGTGCCCTGTCTGCCGGCAGACCGTCCTTTCCATTCCCTTTCCCAGAATGTGCCAATCTCTCTTGGGATAAGGAATTCTCAGTTCTCAAGACTTGCGTATCTTCTCTGGGAGTCTTTTCTCGATACCCTCAACTTCCCAGGTCTGGAGTGGGGTCTCCTCTTCCCAGCCTCCTCGCCTGTGTTTCCTTCTGTAGCCCTCTCATTTGCCTGGAGGACAGGGACCACTGACAGTCAGCTTGGTGACCACACAGCTCCCCCCAGCACCTGGCACACAGTAGGCCTTCAGTGAGTGTCTAGAAAGAGGAAGATTCCCGGATAAGATGGGTTTGAAGTCTAGAAGGTCACAAAGGGCATGCGAAAGGTGAGCAAAGCTTTCTTCACCAAACCCAGATTTATGAAGAGGCTTAAGAAAGTAAAAAAGAGGGGCGCCTGGGTGGCTCAGTTGGTTAAGCGAATGCCTTCAGCTCAGGTCATGATCCCAGACACCCCGGAATCGAGCCCCACATCGGGTTCCCTGCTCAGCGGGAAGCCTGCTTCTCCCTCTCTCACTCCCCCTGCTTGTGTTCCCCCTCTGGCTGTGTTTCTCTCTGTCAAATAAATAAAATCTTTAAAAAAAAAAAAAAAAAAGGAAGTAAAAAAGGATGAAGCAAGGACTTAGGATATAAACAGGTGGAAGATACAAATAGATTCAGGGAGGCTTCAGAAAAACTGATGGCTATCAGAAGCCTAAAGGGCTGTTTAAAAGGAATTGAGATGTTTGGAGGAGTGTCTGGAAACTTCGAGGGGAGATGCCAGTGAATGTGGCTCCGCATCCTATCAGACCCTTAATGGGACATTCTCAGAGGTGCTGGGCAGTTTGCATCAGTGGCCACCGCTGCTTGTGGGAATATGGAGCTCCCAGGTGTGTGGGCAGAAAAAGTGGAACTACCGTGGGCTCCCACTGGCCTTAGAACAGCGCCCGTGCCTCCCACCCAGGGTTCTGCTAGTCAAAACCGCACTGGAGCTCTCCTTTCCATTCTTCCTGAGGGCCTTGGCCTCCATTTTCTCTCCCCTCCCTCTTCCTGTACAGGCCACCAGCCTACCAGAGACCTTGCCAAAATCCAGCTCTGGCTCTCAGGATCCTAGACCACCAGGATTCACATTAATTTTCCCATTACTAAGTTTGTAGTTTATATTTGGTTGATCAGAGAAATATGTATGATGTGGGTTGCTGGCAAGTAAATCTCTTTTTTTTCCCCTTCTCTTTTTCTTAAGTGTATTTTTCAAACCATTTATTCCTTCATCGAGTCCAAAAGAAATTCCCAAGTTCTGCTAACCAGCCCTACCTCATCGCAGTGCTGAAGTCAGATAAATGAGATGGCCTACAGACATCTCTGTTCATCTGGCTGCCAGACTCAGTGGAGACATGGCTCCCATCCTTGCTTGTCTTTAAGGATTAATCAGGTTTCTTGTTCTCTTATTTAAAAAAATACATATATTTTTAATGATTTAAGCCAAGAAATTCCTGAAGCTTTAGGCCAGTTTACTGCACATCATTTAATGACTTTTTATACTAGGTTCTTAATATTTTCCCTTCTTCCTATCATGCTCTCCCCTTTATACCCTTTCTCCTCTCCTGCCCACCTCCAGTCTTGGCTTTGATCTTCTGCCCTCATACTCCGAATTCTTTCATCTCTCCTGCATCCTCAGCTTTCTTCCACAGCTCAAATCTGAGTGCAGACCCCCCCCCCCAACTCAAGGGGAAAGAAAGAAACAAAAGATGGAAAAACTAATATATTTGGCATCTGCAAGGGTCTTTTTTTTTTACCCCTATGGAAACTGTTTTTATTTAAATAAGAGAAAGCATGCCTTGCTTTTGTCGGAAAGTGTGTTTGAAAAATTTGATGCCATGTTTCCATGGCTCCAAAGAGAGAGTTTTGGAGCCAAAAGTATTTGTGCAATTGGGCAGGCAAGAAAAGACTCCCAACGAAAGCAGACATTTATACAGTCTCCTGGCCTGCAGAGGGAGGGTGAATACAGCCTCTGCCAAGCCCCTCAGCCCTTTCTACGTTGCTCCCAAGCTCAAGATGACCTGATCGAGGCTGGAATGCTGGTAGAGATGGCAGGGACTAAGCCTGCAGGTACTATTCTTGCAAATTATCGTACGCTGCCTTGTGTGTTGTTTTTACCTGTCTTCTCTATCAAAGTAAATGTCCCTGGGGTTAGGAACTATATTTTTGTCTTCATGGTGTCTTCTGCAGTGCCTGCCATCCTAGACAGTTCTGAAGCTCCTGGCAGAATGAGTGAGTCACTAATGTCTGGAGAGGAGGGTATGTGCCAGATGTCTACTATGGAGTAGACCAATTTTGTTCAGCCTTGTGGGCCGCAGTTCAGTTTGACTTCAGTGGTCTGTATGACAGGGCTACAGACTGGCAAAAGGCTTAGTCACTCCCCAGATGCTTGCCTGTGCCATAGCGAACCCCATCCTTACTGGGCACCAGGCTTTCTGGCCTCATGAAAGCACAGTTCTGCTCCAGGGTCTGCTCTACTTCCGGGTTGATTGCTGTGGACTGCCACTTGCAGAGCCCTTTATTTCAGAGGACTGACCTGTGGGGTCCTGTCAAGGCATAGGTCCTCAGGCGACTTGGAGGTCAAGAGTAGTGTTGTGGGTATCTGTGCATCAGTGAAGCCCACACAGGAAGACTCCTCTCAAACTCCACCTCCAAGTCCATCCCAGAGAGCAATGAGCCGTGGGTTCCACCAAAGAAACCTCTTCATTTTACTTCCTTTGAACCTTTACTGTCTTCCAACAGGTCATGAAAGTGTAGGGAAGGGGCACAGGATCAGCATATCACTGAGGAGGACTGTATTAGGGCAAAATCTTTCTATGCTTTGTGATGTTAGCCAGAGATGCAGCAAGCCAGCACAAGGAGACAGTTGAGGCCCGGAGGCCATGAGAGTTCAGGAGTAGAATGATCGGCCCAGAAACTTGCCAGTGGCCAAGAGGCTACTGAGCCATGCTGACAGTGTTGCCAAATGAGCCCCATGCGGTGCCCCCACAATCTTGTGGATCCCATCCAGACCTCAGCAGATGAGTCCAGGCTTGTCTTGAGGCAAGACGGTGGGATGGGACTGACTATATTTAACAAATGCCTGGATGAGTAGAAAATGACTTGTTTTTTTAAATGTTCAGCTGAATTCATGGAAACGGGGGTGTGGGTGATGCCATGCCTCCAGCCAAAAGGCACTGCCCTATCTGAGTTCTTCCTTGACTGAACTGTGGCTTGCAACCTAAGAGAGGTCTCAGGGGGAGCCAAATGGGGAAACGCCTTGAAATGCCTTCTGGATCACACC
>PITA01021104.1:0-33424 GCA_004023965.1 Spilogale gracilis | reverse complement strand
ACTTTCTCTTCTTGGCTTATTTCACTCAGCATAATCTCTTCCAGTCCAGTCCATGTTGCTACAAAAGTTGGGTATTCATCCTTTCTGACGGAGGCATAGTACTCCATTGTATATATGTACCACATCTTCTTTATCCATTCATCTGTTGATGGGCACCTTGGCTCTTTCCACAGTTTGGCGATTGTGGCCATTGCTGCGAGGGTTGGTGGCTTTTTTGAGGTGCTTCCGGGGGCAGAAGCTTACATACCACTTTAAGAAGACATTCTCTAAGACATGGGGAGCTTAATTTATCTACTTCTCAGGGGCATTTGCACTTGAGAAATGTGTGGGTAGACTGTAATTACTATAAGTGACTGAATCCCAAGCAAAGACTTCAGATACTAGAATATGAATAGAAAATGGTATATATGATTTTCCTTCAGACAACAAAGATAGAGCTAATCCCTGGAAAAATGCAGAGGGCATTCCCTTGATAGCTCATGAAGAACTTAGTAGAGCTGCTTCTACTTATCTTGGGAATTATGATCATACCTGTGGGTTGTGCACATGTCCTTGAAGGATGAATTGAGCTCAATTTTGGAGAAAATTATTACTTTTTAAATTTTACATAATATTTGTTTAACACATGGCATCATTTCTCAGGAGGGTCTCACTAAACGTAAGTGATTAATGAACCTTGAGCTGAATAGGAATCGCATGGGGGTAAGCTTTCAATCTGGCAACACTAATTAGTAACAAAACAGTCTTTATCTCTCTTGGTATTTGAGCTCCATTTCTTACCAACCCATCACATTTGATTTATGATACATAGGTGCCAAGATGCAAATAATCAGGTTTTTCTCAAATATGAATTTTAATAAATTTAATTCTGAAGACAAAATGATTTCTCAAGTTGGGTGTGACAAAACATTGTGTCCTATATTCCACTGATATATGCTGACTGCAGTTGAAAAGGGACATTCACTCCCTGATCTTTTAAGCATCTTAGAGCCCCTGAGATAGGATAGAATTATTTAATTAGATCCCTGCCTCCAGAATATTAATTTATTACATTTCAGACAATGCATCTGTCTTGCCATAAGATGAACAAGTAGGAGATTCTCAACTGTAACTCAATATTAGTCTATTTGAGGACCTATGGTCATTTTTTTCAATTTGTTCCCCATTTTAAGACAACTCATAATCTCATGTCATTTTAACACTTAGAAAATTTTATATGTAGGATATATAATCAAGCATAGTTGCCCTTTGAAAGTAAAAGTCTTCAAAATGCAATTCAGTGGAAATAGGATATTTCCAACACATACTAGGGTAATTGGATAGTCATATGCAAAACAGCGAATATCAATCAATACCTTCTACCATATATAATGATTTGCTAAACCAGATCATAGACTTAAATATATCACCTAAAAGTATAACGTTTCTGGAAGAAGACACAGTACAAAATCTTTGTCTCCTTAAGTCAGGCGAAAATGCAAAAATTTCTTTTCTTTCTTTCTTTCTTTCTTTCTTTCTTTCTTTCTTTCTTTCTTTCTTTCTTTCCTTCTTTTTCTTTCCTTCCTTCCACCCTTCCTTCCACCCTTCCTTCCTTCCTTCCTTCCTTCCTTCCTTCCTTCCTTCCTTCTTTCCTTCCTCTCCCTTTCTTTCTCTTTCTTTCTTTCTTTCTTTCTTTCTTTCTTTCTTTCTTTCTTTCTCATCTTTCTTTCTTTTTCTTGCTTTTTTTAATTTTATTGTTTATTTTATTTTTAGAGAGAGAGCAGTAGGAGGGGCTGAGGGAGAAGAAGAAAGAATCTCAACCAACTGAGCACGGAGGTGGACACAGGCTCAACCTCACAACCCCAATATCATGACCTGAGCCACAACCAGGATTAGGATGCTCAACTGACTGCCACCTAGATGCACCAAGTGAGACAAAGACTTTTTAAAAACATGATGCAAAAACATATTGAAATTGGTTTTCAACAAAATTAAGAAGCTTTGTTTTTCAGTTTATTTTTAAGAGAATGAAAATATAGGCCACATTTGGAAATTACATAGATGATATAAGACTTGCATATAAGATTCATAAAAAAATAATTCAAATGTTAGGAAAAGACTTTACAGACACTTCAAAAAAAGATATGCAGATAATAAATAAACACATGATAAAACTACCCAACATAATTTGTTATTGGGGAAATGTAAATTAAACTCACAATAAAATAGCCTACATACATATTGAAAGTAATTTTTAAGAAGACTGTGCCAATTATTGACAAAGATATAATCTGACTGGAATTCTTGTATACTTAGGTTTGAATTATAAACAGTAAAAACATGTGGGGAAATGATTGGCAGTTTCTTTAAAGGTTAGACATGCACCTAAAAAATGCATTAGTTATTCTACTCCTAAGTATTAAGAGAAATTAAAGTATATGCTCATATAAAGACTATGAGCTTTGCTTGTAATAGACAAAAACTGGAAACAACCAAAATTCTCCTTAACAGGTGAATGGACAATTTATGGTATATCTCTATATGATGGGATACTACTCAACAATACGAATAAATTTTTAATATATCCATCAATATGGATGAAACTCAGGATTATTTTTCTTAAAGAAAGCAGACAAAAATGAGTATATATTCCATTTATATAGATTTATATAGATTTCTGGAAAATACAAACATTCTGTAGTGACACAATGCAGTTCAGTGATTTCCTAGAGACTAAGGGTAGAAGGGATTATAGAGAAGGTCAGAAATAGAGATTTAAAAGAGAAGAGGAAATTTTGGGGTGATGAATATTTTCCTCCTTAATTGTGGGGATGGTTTCATGGTGTAAGCTTTTGTCAAACCTTATCAAATTGTACATTTTATTTTATTTTTTAAAGATTTTATTTATTTATTTGACAAAGAGAGAGAGAGAGTGAGAGATGGAACACAAGCAGGGGGAGTGGGAGTGGGAGAAGCAGACTTCCAGAGGAGCAGGGAGCCCGATGTGGGAGCCAAAAGCAGACACTTAGCAACTGAGCCAACCAGGTGCCCAAATTATACATTTTAATCATGTGCTATTTACTCTGTTAAGTAAACCTTAGTGAATCCCTTTAGAAAATCATTGTCAGTTTCCATATCTGGTACACTAGCAGCTAAGCCCCTTCTGTGGCCTTTTGCTCTGACAACCATCCTTTGGCTTATTTGAAAGCAATTTTGTAAGTATTAATAACTCTGAAAATTAAGGATCTTGAGACGAGCAGACAGTGAAGCTAGGGTAATTGCTGATACACTAATGATTTTAGCCATGGCTAATATCAGGGCTGAAGCCAGTAACAATGGAAAAGCAAAATGGTCACATTTTTAAACAAATTATTCATACAGAACATTTTATTTAATTCCATGATTTTAGCTATGAAATATAAATATCTCAACCTAGCTCTTTCTCTTTAATTCTTGACACCCATAGTTAACTGTCTACTAAACTTCTGTACCTAAATGTTACAGATAAACTCAACATTCACAATGACTGTCCCTCCCCTAAAATCTGTCCTTCCTTTTGCTTTCCTTAGCTCAGTAAATAGTCATAGCCCAATCCACCTTTCTCCATCCCTATAACTTGAACACTTTCTTAATACTTTCTCATTGTTTACATTCTATCGGCTATCTTGACCCATTGATTCTCTCTATTTGTAATCCTTCTGTATATGATCTTTCCCATTTTATTAATGTCATGCAGACCATCAATTTTACAGCATGGGTTGCAGATAGGGCTTCTCATAGTTTTCTTTTTCTCTATTGAACAAACATAATAATTCTAGAAAGAGGGAAAATATAAATGGAAATTATGGGACACAATTTATCTCTCATAATTATACCACCCAATTTAAAAAATATATCTCCACCCCTTTTGTTGAAGTGGGAGAGGAATGAACAATTTAATACTATATAAAATAATAGGTGAAAGTTTTAACTAATAGGTAGAAAGACCTTTCTTTTCTGTCCCTCTTTTCCCTTACTGCCTTTCCCTGTCTACCCCTCCCCCCTTCTTAGCTCTCCCTTCCAACTCTTCTCTCAAAATCCAAACACATAATATCTGAATTTGTGTGCATATGTATATAAACTTACATGTATATTACTCTAAAATATATAATAGATGCTTCTTCATGGTTTTTTTGTTGTTGTTGTTCTTCATGTTTATACTTGCCAGGGACCAGCCTCAGCAGAGATGTGGGTCCCGAACCACGGGATGTCTGGCAGGCGTAGTAATGACAGGGACACAGAGATCTGATGCAAGCTGACAGACCCGAGGTCAGTCAGGAGAGACCTATGAAGCAGGCTCTGGCTCTGACTCTGGCTCTGGCTCTGGCTCTGGCTCTGGCTCTGGCTCTGGCTCTCTAGCTCTGGCTCTGGCTCCCTAGCTCTGGCTCTGGCTCTGGCTCTCTAGCTCTGGCTCTCTGGCCTCTAGCCTCTGGGCTCTCTGGCTCTCTGGCTCTGGCCCCTGGGCTCTGTAGATCTTGCCTCTGGGCTCTGGCCTCTATCTCTGCTTATGTCTCTGCTTCTGTTTTTCTCTTGCACTCTGTTTCTGTCTCTCTTCTCTCTGCTTCTCTCTTGCTCTCTGCTTCTGTCTCTCTTGCTCTCTCTGCTTCTCTATTTCTGTTTCTGGCTTCTGTCTTTCTCTCTGCTTCTCTCTTTTTCTCTATTTCTCTGGTTCTCACTTCGCAGGCTCTCTGCCTTTTGCTCTGCCTTTGTCTCTCTTGACTGTCAAGAGTCCCAGTCTTTTATTATTCCAGAGTGAGGAAGGTGGGGGATGCAGTTAGGTTAAAGTTTAACAAAGTGATTCACAGCAGGCAGAGTCAAGCCTTTCTAAGAGACTGGCCTTTACCATATTGGTAATGATAATAGTCTCAATCAAATTATCTATGCAGGTTATAATTATCAACTATTGATTTTTGCTATAAAGGAAAGTGTCATAAACACGTAGTATGAGTGAAGGTCAGGGAAAAAGGGACGTTTTTGAATAGACTCAGTTTGATAGTTGAGCAGGAAGAACAAAAGGCAAGTAAAGATCGTGTTGATGACCGTGATATTAGCATAACTCCAGATTCTTGGTGGGGAAAGCCGGGAGGACTTTCATTCACATTCACGGGTACCTCCACCCAAGGTTTGGGTGGCTTGCAACATGGTGGGAGGGGTGGATCACACACTGTCCCCGACATATACTTAAGAGTTTACCTCATTTTTAAAGCTGTTGAATAGTTTTTTACATAATTCCATAATTTATTGATAAATGTTCTCCTGGTGGATATTATTTTTTTTCCATTAAACCTGCTATGAACATGTATCTTTGTACATATATCTTTATAAGCTCCTTTGGGGACACTTTAGTAGAATTATCAGAAGTGAAATTCCACTGTACAGCTAACTGTCTTAAATCAAAGTGGCTTTTACAGATACTGGACACTCCTTGCTAGAAGTCAGTGGTCACATTCTTCACTTGCAGTCATGGGGTATTTACAAAAATTGGCCTTGTACTAGGCCACAAAGCCTCAACAAATTTCAAAGATCTGGTTTATATATCTGCGATGTCAGTGTTAATAAATTTAGGGACAAATTTTAAAAGATAACTTTAAACAAGCATCTTCTAAACAGCATACCCATCAAAGAAACTATAATGCAAAAGGGAACATATGTGGGACTGAATGATAATAAAGAATTAAATATAAAAAATTTGGAAATTCATCTAAAGTAGTAAATAAAGAAAAAATTTATTGCTTTTTAAAAATTTTATAAGGAAAGAACAAAACTGAAAATTAATGAACCAAACATCCTAAATACCAAGTGAGGAAACAGAATGAGCCAAAATAAAATGAAAAGAAATACTGTGTATGTGTATAAATTGTAAATAAATTCATAAGAATAATAAACATTAAATTAATAGTCATGGTTACCTGTGTGTAGAAGAGTAGAAAATGTGTTTTGGCAAGATATACAGGGCCTTACAACTGTAATGGTTATGTTTTATTTCTTAAGATGGGTAGTGGGTGTGTGTGCATAGTTTGTTTTCTATGTAACTGTTTTATAATAATATTTTAACAGTAAATAATTTATTTAATAATAAAAAATTTATAAAATTTACTTAAATAATCTCCCTGACTACTTACTTATTCATTATTAATTCACCTTTAGCAAATATCTTTGAATTTTAGAATAGTTGTTTACCCATGTTACTAACTTACTTTTTCCTTTGTCATTATTGTTTTTCCAAGGGCATCAATTTTGTTCTTTAGCACCAAATCTAGAAAACACAAGAGGTAGTGTTTTATGATTTTAAGACACTTATATCCCATTCAAGGTCCTTACCAGTTTTATTGTTTAACCCATTTGTTTTTTTCTCTATTGTCTCTGCTCTAGATCGCATCTGTTAACTGTAAAAAATAATAAAATGTAGCTTTTAAAGGGACTGATTTATAAATAACTATAAAGACAAATCAAACCCAATTAAGTGCATGTAATTGACATCAAATGATTACAATAAATGGTTATGTAAGATTTATTTTACCATACATATTGTATAATGTGACATAAGCTATTCTTTTGTTTCATTTCCTCTTTTTTGGACCTTAATTTTCAGTTAGTCATTGGCTTACATCTTATCTCCTACCATAATGGCAGAAATTAATGGGGTAAAAGTATTCTATTCAAAGACAAATTATCATTTCACTGATCTACTTCAGTAAGTGCAAATTCCCTCTGCACCCATTAAAAGGTTTAGAACAGGAGAAAAGTGCTAGTTAACTAAAATTGTGTTTCTTTTCTTAGCTCATAAAACTTTCATTTACTTCATCTGTAAACCGTTTTGTAAATACAGTAATTTTGAAGGCTTTCAGTATTGTGTGATACATATTTGGGCATTGTAGCTATTCTGGATTTCTTCCATGGTACTTTAATTTTGTGGTTCAGTGAGTAAAACTTTGAGTTCTCCAGGAGGACTTGTACTTAAAACAGTCAGGGGTGTACTGCCTGATGAGACATTCAATCTTTTCCCTTGATGAGGGTGTCTGGTCAGAAAAGCCCTTTTGTTTTTGAACTCAGGGAAGTTTTTAAAGAAAATTATCACCCAGACCATAAAAAACACCATGGTTTTCTCAATGCCGTACAGTATCACAATTAATACATGTTTAGTAAATATTTTCAGAGGCTGTTGCTTGTGATGATGAAATTGATATCTTTTGTCTTGGTTTAGCCTCTGTGACTCAAACAGAATAGTGTTAGGGAATTCCAAGCCAAAGTGCAAGTTAGTGACAATATATTTTTTATCACTAAATCCTCAAAACACCTGAATGAAGTGGGTCATTATCATCTGTGGTTGAGAAACCATAGAGGCTTAAGAAAGTTAGCTTTATCCCCAGAGCCAAACAGATGGTAAATATTATATCTGGAATTCAAATTCATGTCTTCCTGATCCCCAAGCCTAATATAAGACAAATATTCTATTTAAAAAACCTAATATTTATAATTAAGTTAATCAAAAATATTCATCAAATGATTAACATTTGGAAGGTAGCATTCCAGACATCGATGTAGATAAATAAATAATAAACTCATTGTAATGGTGAGTTTCACCTCTGGTCATATGAATCTACCTACTAATTTTATTACAGTTCTTTAGTTTTACTGTTATCTTAAACTAGTTTCAGATATATTTTTAGCTACTCCTCATGTACTTTTTCCTACAAGATTTATTATGAACCACATTAGAGAAATACATCCTTTAGAGATGTGCTTCCTTTAGAAGTAAAAGTTGAAATTATAAAGAAATACTTCCTTTAGAAGAAAGAATTGAAATTATATTAACCGGTAAATTCATGTTATTAAAACATTGTAATAAAGACTGAACACCTATAACAAAGCATACAATTACACTAAAATTAATACCTGATGACAACTTATTTTTACATTTTGATCATGACTCAAGATTTCAAATATTTACAGATATTATTGAATTGGTTATTTCATGTCTTTTATACATGATTAATGATTTGAGTGGCAATTCCTATATATTAATAATTTTCAAGTTATCTTCTATGGTTTAGGCATTTCTTACAGTTACTTACTTAGAGAACTGAGAGAGTAAGTGTGATTTTTGTTGGTCTTACCTATTGCAGCCAAAAATCAGCTGTCCATTTTATTGGATTGGTCTCTGGACAGCCAGAGAAAGGGGAACATTTTGTGCCCTAGCACTTCTGACAATGCTGCAGAGTTCATTCTTAGTGTTCTAATTTATATTTTCAGTTCTCCTGAAGAATATCTGGTCAACAAAATTTACTCCAAACCTCCAAGTTCTTTTAACACAGATTTTTCCTTATTTCCTTGATTGCCTTAAGCCAGTTTTCTGTGGGACCCCATCTCCCAGTTCTGGTGCGCAGAAGAGAGTTCTGACTGTCTTCCCAGTTCCTATTTGTTCCTTTAAATTAATGGGTTTCTTCTCAAACAGTTTATCTCTTCCGGGAAGATCTTTCCTTTCTAAATATCTGGAAAACCTTCATGTTGGGAACTGCTGCTACCTAGAAGACAGGACTTTGTGCCATTCCAAAAATTTTGTCTTCTATTCATCCCACAGAAGCCTAGTCTGGTTCCACATCATTCCTTCCCCTTAGATGAGACCAACCCAGTTATGGTCATATGTACGGAATTGCATATTTGTTATCAGTTAAAAAACTTAATGTGTAGATCAAGGAATCATTTCAAGAAAAACTGAAATATTTCAGAATTAGCTTACTGATAGCTGAAGGGAACAGAGAATGTTGTGATTTGTCCTATATACTTAATTATCCCCACAGTTTCTTGATTGGCCATTAGAAAAGCAGGAAGAAAATCAGGAGGAAAAATGTTTGTTTAGTGATAGCTGGAAAGAGGAAACAATTTTCTGTTCATCTGCCAGATTAAAGAAGATCATTTTAATTTGAGGAATAAGGACTAATTACATAATTAACAGGTCCTTTCCTATAAAGGTTTAGTCACAGAGTAAATAGAAATGCTTAACTGATCAGAAATACAGAGAAGCAGACTGAGAAGTCCTTTAATACTTCTGGGTATCGGTTTCTTCATCTATAAAGTGAATGGGTTGGTTAAAATCATATGTAAAGTATTTTTCCACTTATAACATAATACAAACCCTGATCAGGAGAATCTCTGACAGCGGGCTTTCAAGGCAGATCATTGTAAGGCTTTATATTGATTTATAAGAATATGTTTTTACAGATTAATATTAGTTAACTGGTAAATTTACATCTATTTTTATGTTTATTTTTCTATATCTACATTTATATTTCTATCTCTACTACCATTGAACAATAGATTTTCTTTTATTATTTATTAATTAATTTATTTGTAATCAATTTTTATTTTTTCCATAACTCAGCCACCCTATCCCTCCCCCCAACCCCCCAGCAACACTCAGTTTGTTTTCTGAGATTAAGAGTCTTCTATGGTTTGTCTTCTTCCCTGGTCCCATCTTGTTTCATTTTTTCCCTCCCTACTCCCTCACAAGCCCCTGCCCTGCTTCTCAAATTCTGCATATCAGAGAAATCATATGATCATTGTCTTTCTCTGATTGACTTATTTAGCTCAGTGTAACACCCTCCAGTTCCATCCATTTCATTGCAAATGGCAGGATTTCATTCTTTTCGATGGCTGCATAGTATTCCTTTATGTATATATACCACTGCTTCTTTATCCATTCATCTGTTGATGGACATCTAGGTTCTTTCCATAGTTTGGCTATTGTGGACATTGCTGTTTTAAACATTTGGGTGCACATGCCCCTTCAGTTCACTACATTTGTATCTTTAGGGTAAATACCCAGTAGTATGATTGCTGGGTCATAGAGTAGCTCTATTTTCAACCTTTTGAGGAATCTCCATACTATTTTCCAGGGTGGCTGCACCATTCCCACCAACAGTTTAAGATGGTTTCCCTTTCTCCTCATCCTTGCCAGCATCTGTTGTTTCCTGATTTGTTAATTTTAGCCATTCTGACTAGTGTGAGGTGGTATCTCACTGTGGTTTTGATTTGTATTTCCCTGATGCTGAGAGATGTTGAGCACTTTTTCATGTGTCTGTTGGCCATTTGGATTTCTTCTTTGCAGAAATGTCTGTTGATGTCTTCTGCCCATTTCTTGATTGGATTATTTGCGCTTTGGGTGTTGAGTTTAATAAGTTCTTTATAGATTTTGGATACCAGCCCTTTATCTGATATGTCCTTTGCAAATATCTTCTCCCATTCTGTGGGTTGTCTTTTGGTTTTATTGACTGTTTCTTTTGCTGTGCAAAAGCTTTTGATCTTGATGAAGTCCCAATAGTTCAATTTTGTCCTTGCTTACCTTGCCTTTGGCAATATTTCTAGAAAGAAGTTCCTGTGGCTGAGGTCAAAGAGGTTACTGCCTGTGTTCTCCTCCAGGATTTTGATGGATTCCTGTCTCACACGGAGGTCTTTTATCCATTTTTAGTCTATTTTTGTGTATGGTGTAAGGAAATCATCCAGTTACATTCTTCTGCGTGTGGCTGTCCAATTTTCCCAATACCATTTGTTGAAAAGACTGTCTTTTATCCATTGGACATTCTTTACAACTTTGTCAAAGATTAGTTGATCATAGAGTTTGGGGTCCATTTTGGGCTCTCTATTCTGTTCCATTGATCTATGTGTCTATTTTTGTGCTCCAATACCTGGGAACTGTCACACTCAGGCACCCTGGGTTCTTCTATGACCCTTCAGGTTCTGAGACCACACTGTCCCAATGAGGGTTCCACCCCTTGCTTAGCTTCTGGGACAACATCCCTCAGTGTAGCCGATTTCTAAATGTTCCAATTTTGTGCTCTCCTGCTCTATTGTTGGTCAGAAGCTGGCCCCTCCCCCCCCGCAGTCTAGTCTTCCCACATGTCGCCTCCAATTCATTTCTCTGCCTATCCTACCTTCCAGAAAGTGGTCGCTTTTCTGTTTCTAGAATTGCTGCTCTTCTTTTCTTCAATCTCCTGTTGAGTTTGTAGGTATTCTGATTGGTTTGATAACTATCTAGCTTAACTCCTAGGATCTCATGATACGTAGGTCTTCTACTCCTCTGCCATCTGGCTCCTTTATTGTTTATTTTTAAGTAGACTCCATGTCTAGCATGGTGCCTAATGGAGCTTGAACTCATCACCCTTAGGTCAAGACCCGAGTTGAGATCAAGGGCCAGGTGCTTAACCAACTGAGCTACCCTGTTTTCCTAAGATTTTATTTTATAGGGGCACCTGGGTGGCTCAGTTGGTTGAGCAACAGCCTTAGGCTCAGGTCATGATCCTGGAGACCCAGAATCGAGCCCCAAATCAGGCTCTCTGCTCAGCCGGAAGCCTGCTTCTCCCTCTCTCACGCCCCCTGCTTGTGTTCCCTCTCTTGCTGTGTTTCTCTCTGTCAAATAAATAATAAAAATCTTTTAAAAAAAGATTTTATTTTTTATTTTCAAAGTTTATCCATTGGAAAATATTTGCTGTCTACTACAAAGGATATTAAGTGGATAGAACCAATCCCTTCTCTAATCCTTTTATGGGTGTGTGTACTGGGGGGGGTGTGACATTTTATGTTTAATCCAGTGATATTACCTGAGAAGGTAAGCCACTAAAGTTACAAAAATACAGTATCAATGTGTTCAGAAAAAAACAAGACCATTTTTAGATACAAAGGAGTTGATGTAAAATTAGAGCATGGAGTTCCACATGATGGAATGAGAAAAAAATTCCAGAGGGAGGTAAGCAAAAGCCCACAAGCTAAGAGGCAAGGGATATATCCAAAGTAATGTAAATAGATCAGTTTGACTGGAGTAAAAAAAATCAATAGTGGAATTTAAGCCTGAATGCCAAATCATATTGAAGGAATGATACATCTTAGTTTGTTTTGGTTGCCATTGGGAAGTACTAGAAGGATTTTCAGGGAGGGATTTATGTAGTTTACGAAAAAAAATGACTAGAAACAGAGATGGATGGGAAGAGGGGCTGGTTAGAAGAGTGAAAAAGATTTTTAGAAACTGCTGTTTTAATTTGGGCAGTAGTCAATCAGGTCTGAAAGGAAAGGAGGAATCACTTAGAGACTAATGACATAATGGAGGATAGGGAAAAGAAAACATGATTCTGAAAGGGCTGTAAGAACAGTGGATATTTGAATGAAGTGGGGGGCAGGATTCAGCAGCTTTGTCAAGCAGATTGTTGAACATGTAGGATTAGATTCAAGAGACTTTCTCTAGAAATACTTGAGAATTATTTGCAAAGTGATACTATTGAATAGGTATTCCATCTTTTTTTAAAAAATTTACATTATATGAGGTAAGAATGATTTCATTTTTAAATGAGAAAAATGAAACTCAGATTACTTGGGCTGTTCAGAGTCACATGATCAGTCATCATCTACACTGAGATTCATATTCTGTCTGAGGTAACAGGTGTAGGGGCCCCTGGGTGGCTTAGTTGATTGAGCATCTACCTTCAGCTCAGGTCATGATCCCAGAATCTTGGGATTGAGTCCTACATCAGGTTTCCTGCTCAGCTTGGGGGTAGGGGATGGGGGTGTCTGCTTCCCCCACTCTCCCTCACCCCTCTCTCACTCTCTTTCCCTCAAATAAATAAAAATTTAAAAAAAAATAATAGGTATAGTATTGACTTATTTCTGAGACTTTTAATGAGAAAGAGAAATTGAGAGACTAGTACATTATTATTATTATAATTATTTGGTTTGCATGTTTGTCTTGATATAGAAGGAGAGGATGATGCTAAGTGAGAACAGTTTTCTCTGCTAATGATATAGGGTTTGGGAAGAGACCAATGAAAAATGGAAACAAAGTATAAGCTGACTTCCAGAAGGAGAGATGAGTAGAAAAATGTAAAAATTTTATGGAGTAAGGAGCTGAACACTTAAATTTCTGAGAAAAATGAGAAAACCAAATGAAGATAAATAACATGACCATACACAGTTGCCTCTTGCACATCGTCAGTGTTAGGGATGCTGACCACTCTGGGACACTAAAAAAATCCAGGTATAAGTTTGACTCCCCAAAAACTTAACTACTGATAGCCTCTTCTTGACCAGAAGCCTTACCAATAATAAACAGTTGATTAACACATATTTTGTATATTATATGTATTATATATGATGTTAGTATAAAAAGGCGGTCTAGAGAAAATAAAGTGCTATTAAGAAAATCATAGAGGCACCTGGATGACTCAGTGGGTTAAAGCCTCTGCCTTCAGCTCAGGTCATGATCTCAGGGTCCTGGGATCGAGGGCTACATCGAGCTCTCTTCTCATCAGGGAGCCTGCTTCCTCCTCTCTCTCTGCCTGACTCTCTGCCTACTTGTGATCTCTCTCTCTGGCAAATAAATAAATAAAAATCTTTTTAAAAGGTTATTTATAAAAAAAGAAAATCATAGAAAGAGAAAACACATGTACAGTACTGTACTGTATTTGTTAATGCCATAAGTTTATGTCATCTGTTATGAAATGAGTTATCTCAACCACATCAATATTGTATTATACAAAACATTATAGATATTGTACATATTACTGACATTAAACATCAAAAATGAAAAGATAATGCGAAAAAGAAATTCATATTTATTTACAGATATAATGATTCATGAATTAATAATGAAGAAGCAGCAATGTGATTGCTGTATAATGGCCTGGTATAATTGATATGATTCCTTCATGGTAGCCTGACCTATATGCTAATGAATGAATCATTATAAAATTTTATAGCATATAATATTATAGTCATATTCATAATTCAGTATTAGAAGCATTTTTAGGCTACATGATTCAACTGTGAGTTTTTTCAAGTTGTCACAAATCTCCACAATTTTTCCAATATATTTATTGAAAAGAAATCTGCACATAAGTGGGCACATCCAGTTCAAACCCATGTTGTTCAAGGGTCAACAATAGTCAACTTATGTGACTTTTTAAAACAATGATTAAAGTTCAAGAGGCCATATTTGCTCAAAGAATATTGTGTAAGTAAAGAAGTGTTATGTTACCTATAAAGTAAAACTGGTATATTCAGGTCAAAATTACTTTTGCTTTGCAAAGAGAAACACATTATATTCAGAGAATTAGTTAAAATTATCCTTTCTCTCTGTAGCTTCTGGCAGCTCTTATCGCCTGACTGGCAGCTCTAAAGCTTATCAGCTGGAAGTGCTTTCCAAACTGACCTCCCTAAATGAGCCATGTACATCTTTACTTCTCTTAGCAATATAAGGAAATGGAATAAATAGAAAAATATTAACAAATTTAAACATTTATAATAAGCTATACTTTTCATTATATGGGCCTTTGCATCATTAAATGGTAATTATGTATACAAAATAGCACAAGAACAAAGTATAGGTGTATGACTTACTGAACTATAAATCACAGAAAAGATAAATCACATGAAATTATGGTGCTCAGGAAAGGTTTAAAGGAGGATGTGAGATGAATCAACCTTGGGATTATCTTTGTATTTAGAAATATGAAGCATATGGGATAAGAAATTATGAGCAAAGTAGAAATGGGAGTTGTTTCTGGAACAATGAATAAACTAAAGTGACTGAAAGGATTTATATAAGTAAAATAGATATTGTTGGAAAAATAGCTTGGCATTAGATATAGAAGGGAATATTAATGTATAAAATGAAGAAAGTAAATTTTAAGTAGTGATTAATGTGTTCCAAGTAGGTGTTTCAAAGATTACTTTGATGGAAGATGTGATGGTCCAATATACATTAAGTGCCACTGGCCTCATCAGGCCAGTGGCAGAGAGAATTGAAATGAATGAACAAGTCATGTAAAAGAGATTTAAAAGAGGAAGGGATATTCTATCCCCCCAAAATATAGTAAATAAAAGCATAGGAGAAATAAAGCGATTGCTATATTCAGACAAGAATTCTAATAGAGCATATGTGGAAATGAAATTGGAAAACATAGCCAAAGCTAAGATGCAAAAGGCCACATTAAATGATTTGAAATTTATCTTCATAAAATGGGGATTCCAGGGTGCCTGGGTGGCTCAGTGGGTTAAAGCCTCTGCCTTCAGCTCAGGTCATGATCTCAGGATCCTGGGATTGAGGCCTGAGGCAGGCTCTCTGCTCAGCAGGGAGCCTGCTTCCTCCTCTCTCTCTGCCTGCCTCTCTGCCTACTTGTGATCTCTCTCTCTCTCTGTCAAATAAATAAATAAAATCTTTAAAAAAAATGGGGATTCCACAAAGTTGTTTTAGGCACAAGAATAGGCAGAGATAAAATTAAAGTTCCATTTGTTTGGCTGCTTGTCATAAGGAAGTGATAGATAAAACTTGAATTTGTCTGGATGTCAAAGAAGAGGTGGCTAGTGGAGCAGTAAACTAAAGAGACAATGCTCAGGTCAATATTTGTGAGAGTATTCTAGAGGATGAAATCAAGAGCACAGGAGGACAAAGAATTTGTAGTATAAAAGAACAGAACAAAAGAGTGAAATCTAAATGTCAAATTATCTAGAAGTAGAAATCAAGATCGAGATTTGTGGCCATCTGAATACATATAGATATGAATAGAATTGAAAGCACCTCATGCAGAAGTCAAGGAATTATGAAATCCACTAGTGAAGAGCCACAAAAAGGAATTATGAAATCCACTAGTGAATAGCCACAAAAAGGAATTATGAAATCCACTAGTGAATAGCTCATCATGATAGCTATTTTTCATTACCTGTTATTATTGCACAAATGACTGGGTACCAATTCATTGTGAACAAAATGTTTGAAAAAACTGGCATAGACAGTAGATTTCACAGACCAGAAGAAGGTAAGTTATTAAAGGAGATTTGCAGAAGAACAGCCTGGAAATTGGCAACAGGGATCCAGGAAAATGCTGGACTTGATACATGAAATATAGGAAAATGAAGATCTTCCTTGTTAGGCTGTGAAGATGATACTATCAGATACACATTAGGAAGTACACAGAGAATCTTAGCAGATGACTGAACATATAGAGGCATTTCTTGACAACATCAAATGAGAGAATCCTGCAAGCTATATGTCCTTTACTCATTTACCCAAAAAACACATTCAAAAAACAATTTCAGCAGGTTCATGGGTCCTCTCACTGCCATGCACAGACGGCAATACCAGTCACTATAGAAAGCAGCAGGTGGAGGACTGGGCCAGCTCAGGGTGCTATCATGGGAAATCCAAGAAGAATGTAAGGTGTTGGGACACAAATTTAAAAGAGATTTAATTATCCCTGTTGAAAATAAGGGAAAAGAGTTTCCACACCTCCTTTTTCTCAGAGCATTTCCTTTAGAAAAATGGCTCTTCTCTTTTTTTCTTTTTAAGATTTTAATTTATTTGACAGAGAGAAACACAGCCAGAGAGGGAACACAAGCAGGGGGAGTGAGAGAGGGAGAAGCAGGCTTCCCGCAGAGCAGGGAGCCCGATGTGGGACTCGGATGTGGGACTCGGATGTGGGACTCCGATGTGGGACTCCGATGTGGGACTCGGATGTGGGACTCCGATGTGGGACTCCGATGTGGGACTCCGATGTGGGACTCCGATGTGGGACTCCGATGTGGGACTCCGATGTGGGACTCCGATGTGGGACTCCGATGTGGGACTCGATCTAGGGTCTCTGGGATGATGACCTGAGCTGAAGGCAGTTGCTCAACCAACTGAGCCACCCAGGAGTCCAGGCTCTTCTCTTTCAAATGTATGTAAATCCTTTTGAAGAGTAATCAACCCTCTTTTTGAAAATATCTGGGATGCCTTTCTCTAGGACCTGGGAACCATCTCTTTGAAATGTAAACACCCTCTATCTCTCCCTGTCTGTAGGAGAGTGGCCACCTTGCTCACATTTTGGAAAACTATCTCCTATTACAGGGAGTTGAGGTTTGTTTTTCTCTAGATAAAGCAGTTAACTAACACAGATGGTAGCCTCAACTACCAGATAAGGTTAAGATAAACTGCATATGACAAATGCTATTTTCAAGTCCTCTCACTTGAGGATAGTTACTGTATGTCTTGAATGAAACTTCTATGTAATGCATTTGTAGGGAAGAAAAAAAATAATTTCTCTGTACCTCTCTAGGTTCCTGGCTCAGACTCTCCCCACGCTACTGGTCCTGTAATAAAAGGAGAAAAACAAACATTACCGAGGAAAACTCAGTAACTCCCACAAATGGCTCAAGCCACCACCTTAAATACCATTTCTACTGAAAAAAAAAAACCAAAAAAAAAAAGAAAGGATCTTGGGGGAAAGGGGAGGGCAGTTATGGCAGATTACCCAGCAAAGTTTAGTAATCAAGGGTATAATGGATATACAGATTTCAGTTTCTGCCTTCTCCATTGATAGAGTTTCTAGAAATTTAGACATCTTTTAGTTCCTGGTACAGAGAGACAGACACCATTCCAAATGGGGGTTTCCCTTATAAACGTAAATGTTTCTCACAAAGGAGCAACTTCTCAGTTTTTAGAGCTTTTCTGCTGCTTCTTAAAAACAATTAGCCTAAAATAATCCTTATGCCAAAGAGATATATTTTGCAGGCAAATTATGCTCCCCTTCAGGTTGTACCTGCTTGGCTATATAAAAGTTTGAGATTTTTTTCTGTCTTGCAGTCTCTTAGCAGATTGCCTGTAATGCACATCACATTCTGGTTTAATACTTAACTCAATAATAAAAGTGTCTTCTCTCTCTACTACCTTTGTGGAGAGGATTTCTGGGTCGGGAAAAGATTTTATTTTTAATTATATTTCCTCTTCAAGGGTTGGGTAAGGATTGTACATTTAAGGGACCTTAATATAATTAGCAAAAGTCAACTTTCTAATTACAATTTTTGGTAAAGCCGTTACAGTAGTTCTGTAAATCTTCTCATCTAAGTGTCTTCTCAGCAGTCAGTAATTGTGATGTCTGGAGCTTAAGCATAGGTAGCTGAACAAGGTGACGCCAAATTCCTTTTAGCCCAGAAGTCTGTGATTTTTCTCATACTAATTTTCTTTATGGAAGAGGAAAACAATTCAATTAACTTCTCTCATTTTGGTTGGTAACATATTATATAAACATGTATTATTTGTGTCAATATATATTATTTTGGAATACTAATAACTTTATTCCTTAATTTATATTGTTGGGAAGGAAAATTTTCTACCTTTCAAACGTTCTTCTGGCTGGTTTAAGAATTAAGTTGACATGAGACAGATTAATAAGGGAAAATCTAATTTAATTTCATACATACAAGAACCCCACATACATGAAAGGTTCAAAGACAGACAGATAAAATGAAGTATATATTGTCATCCTGAGCTAAGACACAAGATAGAAGCCTGGGGCTTCAAAGGGGAGGAGGACAATTCGCAGAGCAATAAGAAGAGCAGATGTTTGGTAATTATGTGTTTGTCTTACCATACAGATGGGTCACTCAGATACTGTCTATCTCTAGTAATAGTAATAGTATATAGCTCTAGTAATAGCTCTTATTCTGAAAAAACAAAACAAAACAAAACAAAACACCCATTTTAGAATAGGTAGCTGGTGAGGAGGAAAGTTTCTCTTGAGCCCAGGAGGTCTGGAATGTTTTCAGCTCAAAATAGTCCATAAACAAGGCACACTTTGGGGAGACTTGCTCTGAACTCCTGCAACAGCAAGGATTGTGCAAATGATGTTCTTCTGGGTGCACACCAGACATCAAAAAATCAGAGGAACAGTTCTGAGTTTGAAATTAATTTGGTTACTAATTAAATCTTCCCCCAAATATTCCTTATTACCTGTATATCAATCCTTATAGCATTTTTTCCTTTTTTAAATCTCTTGAAGTCTTTCCACCCCTACTAATTTGTAACCTACCAAAAGACTGCTTGAATATTTCTTATATGTGCAGTTCCTTGGAAATTCACATTGGTATCTTCATTTCCTTCTGAGTGGGATTTCAGTTTCTTTCTAACCACCATAACCTCTTGCGCTTCATCCGCTTTTCTCAGCAGTCTCTCAATATGCATGCCAAATTAATGGCCAATCCTGTCTTGACCCCCATTAGCATACTTTAAATTTATTAGCTCTTCTCTTTTTGTCCAGAAGCATAGTTTTTGTTAGGCAGGGTCTCCCAGGTTCTGGCATCCTGAGCAGCAATCCTTGATAAACTGAGCACTGTGGAAAGCGTGTGAGTTAAATAAAGAGTTGCAAGTTTGCCACCATCCTGTCCAGAGGAGCCACTATTTAATCTTCATTTGTTATGGGGCTGACAGCACTAAACAAAGAGCCTCTGCTTCATACAAAAGCTTAAAAAAAAAGTTGTCTTAATTGACTCCTTTTGATACTTACACTGTAGCTACATCCCCCAGACAAGCTACTAGAGACACAATGATTACGAAGAGAATAGAATAGGAAATGTTTGCCACCAGAACAAGGAACATAATGAATGAGATATGGGAGGGGCCCTGAAAGGCTTTTAGGTTTGTTCTTTTCTCTCTCAAAAAGATTTCTTATTCATTTTCAACCTCTGGTTTAAGAAGGCGAAGAAACAATGGTCTCTTAGCAGTGTTTAGGAGATGACCTTTTCTGTCTTCAGCGTCTGAATAGAAAACTCTAACTCCCTAGACCTAGAATCAAAGAAATCTTGTGGGGAAAAAGAAAAAAAAACAACACAGCAAGGCCCCTAGGCAGATCAGGCCTTGGACCATTATTTCCAGAAAGAATATATATAAACAGAAGTTCCAGAAATAAAATGAAGTCAGATTTCATGAACTATTCCTCATATCTGATTTAATGGGATCATTATAACTAGCATTTGGCATGTGTTAATAGCATCTAACACAGATACTTTTCTTTTTTGACTATTGAATGAATAATGGTCCATGATTTAGGTTTTCCTAATGGCTCCTTAATATCAACTCTCTGGGGAAGAAAAACTGATAAAATGTATGACATTTATTTTATATTAGTAGCATGGAAAATGTGCATGTTTGTAATCAAGGTAGATTTTTACATTGCAGCTTTAATGATTTCTCATGAAAAGTGGATGGTTATAAGGAGCTCATCTCCTCAGTGAGTATCATATGGCAGCACATTACCCAGATGGGAGGAAAAATACAGACACTAGGATGCTATTGCTGATCTATAAAGGAAGCAGAATCTTATACTTTTCAAATAATTCATCATTTAATGGAAGCTTTCATAAGCTACAAATAGATGGCCTAGAATTTTCCTTCCATGTGTTAGAAATTATTATCTGCAAAAAAAGCAGAGAGAAGACATTCTTTTGTCCCATTCTCACCTAAGACTCTCCCTACAGGTACATTCTCTGTTATTTTCTGGTACAGGAAGAGTAGAAAGAGGGCATTATTTCCTTAGGCATCTAGCCTTAAGGAAATTTCTAGATAAGCGATAATGTTGTGTCCCATCCTCTAATGTTTTTCTTAGCCTCCTAATCTTGGATTGAATTAATTAGTAGACTAGATTTGCTGCTGACTTCAAAGGAACTTCATATAGAGGAAAGCTCAGAATGAGATGACTCGTTATCAACCTAATCCAAGAGAAGGGCTGGCACTTTTGCTGCCACAACATATAGCATTGATACAGGTTGGAGTTAGTATGACAATATAGAATACAAAAGTCTATGTAATGGGAAAAGGAACTCATTTAAGTATTGTGTTCTCCTCCCTGCTCAGATTATAAAATATGGTAACACCTGTTGTTTAATGATTCAGTTAAATGCTATGGACCCTCAACTTGCCTCTGGTAAGAATACGTCCTCTCTTCTTCCCTCTTATGATAATCTTGAGTCCTTCAGAGTGTACACAATCATTATTTGGATTCATTACACAACTTTGCATACTTTTGCTCTCCAGTACTTCGAACTTCATGTTTCTTTCAGAGAAAAAGAATACTGAATTAAAATTTCCCTCTTGGAAAGAATCAGTTCCCTTCCTCCATGTCCCTTTCCTCTCAAAATCCTCCACATGTTTCCTGCTGGCTTCTTTTTTCAGCTTTCATTTTTACCAGAAGCAACCAAGAGACATATATGTTCTACAAACCCTTTTCCCAATCTCATAGTAAAACTAATCCCGTCATTAGCCAATCTTTTATCCCCTGCCCACCTACAATGACCCTTCGAACATTGAAGTAGGCAGTTGGGATTCTGTTCAGCATTGTAGTTATGTTCATTAACATTATTTATAATCTCTCTTGATTTCTTTCTTCATCTCTGAGAAACAAATCGTCTTAATGATTATTTTCTTGAGTACTTTACAGATGAGAAAGAAGGAAGAAATGTTGGAATTTGCTCATTGATGATCAAAATTAAGTGAACATTCCAATCACCTATGGAGCTTTTTTTAAAAAGTATTGCAGGACCTCTTTTAATAGATAAGGTTCAAGCGCTTGTTGTTACCAAGTGCTTCAGGTGGTTCGGGTGGTTCAGCTGGTGACAGAACCTCTATTTGGGAACCTCTATCAGACAATGCAATTGGTTGTAAACACAGAGTTATGTTATCCATGTTTATTATTTATTTTTTTACTTCACTTTAGTAATTACTCTGTCATACTTAAAATTAGGTTTCAATCAAGAACAATAGTTTTATTTTTGGAGGTGTTAAAATGAAAGCATGTTTTTTTCTCTACGAAGTAAAATAGCTCCTTCGTGATTATGTTCTAGTTTTTTTTGTTGTTGTTTTGTTTTTTACTAGTTTTGTTTTGTTTTTTTAACAATTTGTTTTTTCATGCTTGGGTTTTCTTCTCCTTTTTCAGTTTTGGTGGTTCTAGAGGCCAGGTGTCTTATTAAGGCATTATTTTGTCCATGACTGAATGAAATTGCTGCTTTAACTTAAGAAGAATCAGTCAGTATGATCTTCAAGCCTCACCAGTAACATCAGGTCTCATCTAAATGGACATGCATGCTAATACTAGGGCATTAATTAACTAGTTAATTAACAGTAGTTAACTGCTACAATAATTAACTGTAATTACTGTTCATACATTTTTATTAATATTTATGAATATTTAAAGAATTTCAATATAGATGAAGGTAATATTTCACCCTTAAGGACCTGTGTGTAAACCTGTTAATAAAAATATGAATTCATCTGATCATATCACTCCACCTACTTCTTTGAATTGAAAGTGCCCCACATGTGTAGTCTATGAAACAAACACAGAAAAACTTTTTTAATATGATAATTATTTCTGAGACTTTGATGATAGGTAAACTTCCGGAAGGAGTGACTTTCTTCCTCTATTTTCTTTAGTGTCAAATTACTTCCCAAGAGGTAACATAAAAAACATCTCTGAGTTTCATGAATAGTTTTATTACTGGAATAAGCCATTAATGAAAATTGGACATGTTATTAAGTTTACAAAGTTTACAAAGTTGACTACAGTGCTCTGAACAATAAGGAGATCAGCATAAATAGACTTAGGGGACAAAACTTGACATTTCAAAAATTTGTATAGAGCAACCATATTTTATAGAGAGAATGCTGAATTATATACTTGAGTAAATATTAAGTTCAAGCACATGTTACCAGAGCGTTTATTTTGTTGATGTAAAATTGGATTATATTTTCCCAAAGCAAATTAGTAAAGTCTGTCTGTTGCCATTAGTATGTTCTAGCCACGATTTAAATAAAAGACTTGCCCATTAGCAGGGCATGAATTGTTCTGAGTGAGTAGTGCTGCTCTTGATGAACGACTTGAAGTTATTAGCCAAAAAGATCAGGTTATGATACTGGTGGGAGAGTCTGGGTTGTGGGAATGGAGGTCTCCGTCCTTGGATTCCCCGGAAGATTTAGGTGGGGATGCGTACTGGAATAAAGACAGCCAGAAGAAAAGCAACAAGCATAAATAAGTTGATTACAGCAAAAGTACACTCTGAAAGTGGGAGAGCGAGCAGGTGCTGGGAAGTGTAACTGGCTGGAAGTTTGGAATTTTATAATGTCTCTCTGGGTTGGGAGTACAGTGGGGTGGCCTTTAAAGGAGGCTGCTCCCAGTCTTTTGGGAAACTCCGCCCACAGGTTGGGAGAGGGAATTTTTAACCCTACAAGGTTTGCAGGGGAAGTGTCTTGGCAGTCTTTCTCCATGAGGAGGCTGTACTCACAATGCAAATGCATTAGATTGAGTCTGGGGGTTATCTTAGGGGCAGAGGTGGAAGAGGAGAGGGAATGTTCTGCAGCTCTGGCTCCTGATTTGCCAGCCCCAAGGTCGCTGAAGCCACAAGGTCAGGATGTTGTGCCCATCCCTGATTTTAATGTGTTGCTTATTTATCTCCATCCTTGTTGCTAGCTCCTGTCTCTATGCTTTCCTTTCAAGGACTTGGGACTCTGCCTTGGGCGTTCTTTCTACTTCTCATGTCTACTTTCTATGCAACCACAACCGTTGTAGAGGGGATTTTGCAAAGTTTGGTTTTTTCCTCCTTTGTATTTGTGACAAAACCCTACCATTCAGGGTTGCCAATTGAGAGGCATTGTTATTAGGAAAGTGGGAGTCAGATGTGTGTGTGGTGTGGTGTGTGTGCTTGCACGCATGTCAGTGTGCATGCACAAGCACATGTGCTTGTAAAGTACTTAATAAAAGTGCTGATAAAAAGTTTTCAGCTCTCAGGAATTAGTGGGAACAGCTAGAATTATTATTAAATAGAATAGAATTATTCTATTGCTACTATCCAGGAGGAAAATGTCACTAACAATCTGAAGAAGGAAACTAAGAAAAAAGAAGAGAAACAGTACCCCCCCCCTTTTTAAAAAAGTTTTTATTTATTTATTTGACAGAGAGAAACACAGCCAGAGAGGGAAAACAAGCAGGGGGAGTGAAAGAGGGAGAAGCAGACTCCCCACTGAGCAGGGAGCCCAATGCAAGTTTCGATCCCATGGGATCATGACCTGAGCTGAAGGCAGACACTTAATAACTGAGCCATTCAGATGCCCTAGAAACACTACCCTTAAAGCAGGTATCTCCAGGGGCCAACTGGTTACCCAGAAAGAGCTCAGAGTGGTAGGCACTCTGCGGGTTCAGGGTTCATGGTCCACCATATTTCAGAGCATGTTCACTGTCTTTGCATAGTAAAAAGCTTGTTTATTTTTTGTTTAGTTCACTGACAACTGACTAAGCTACAGTGGATTTGTTAAACCTGACCAAACTCTTTAGGTCTACATAAAGCTATTACTATGCTCATTTAATCATTTGCAGTTAGAAATGTAATTTGAGAGAAACAACATGAAATCACAGCAAGGATACTATATGTATTCTTGATTTTTAGTAGTTTTGAGCACTGATAGTTTACTACATGCATCTCCATTTTAGAGATATCTATCCAGGGAACATGTTTCGTTATGTCATCCCCTCCCCTAGACAAGGCTTATGACCAATTGAAAAAGTGTTATTCTTAAGGTTCCTTTTTTTTAGTTATATCTATATATCTATATGTCTATAGATACAGATATCTCCCAACTTTTGTTAAGCTCTTTATTCACACTGAATATAATGTAACCAATAAGTTTGCCAACTAAATAAGTTAATATCCTCATATTCATCATGATAAAATTATTTTTATGTTTATGTGTCCAATTTTATCCTACTGGAGAAGAGGAAACATATAATCCATTGCTATATTGATAACATTTACCACAATACAAGGCATACTGTATTACCTTAATAAGTAATACCTTTAAAAATTGCTCTTTTCAAAAGAAAGTTCCATTCACAGATTTAGGTATTATAGGTTTATATTATATTATACACAGTGCAGATTGAAATCAGATTAGTAGGGTTTGAATCCAGGTACTTGTAGCCGTTTAGCCTTAAGAAAATTGCTTTACTTCACTAAGCTTCAGTTTTCTTATCTATGTCATAAGACTGATGAATCTGATTGTTTAGAAAGACCTTTGCAATATATCTGGCCCAGAGAAGTGCTCTGTACATCTTAGCTAATAATATCATTTAAGGTGAATTATTTTACAGATGATGCATTTCATTTATTGCATGTTAATTTTCCCCAATTTAATCAAATTTCCAGTGGATAACCTTAACTTCCAATTTTCTGGATCCTTTGTCTCCTTCCTAAATCCTATCTACCACAAAGAACCACCTACAAAAAGCAAACTGAAAACCAACTAGCTTGTTTGGAAATACTTGTTTGGTCAAAATGAATTGTTTGTAAATCTTCAACAAAAGCTATCTGAAATCAAGACAGGTTAGTAGTAAGTGGTAGAATGCTGAGATGTAATTCATTTTAACAAATACCTGTTAAGAATCAACTATATGCTCACTGGTGTTCTAGAAAAAGAAGGAAATAATTACATTTATTGATTGCCTACTCTAAACTTCCTTGTGCTGCATACAACACACATCATCTTATTTAAGTCCTCATGTTTATGCCGTGTAATAGGTATTCTTATTTAAGTAACAGTGCCGCATTAACCCATGCTGTTTCCAAAGCTAAACCTCATTGCTAGGCACTGTGGAGAAGATTTAATGAATGAAGGAAGGGCTTTTTTTTTTTTTTTTAAGATTTTATTTGTTTATTTGACAGAGAGAAACACAGCTAGAGAGGAACCACAAGCAGAGGGACTGAGAGAGGGAGAAGCAGGCTCCTCGCCTAGCAGGGAGCCTGATGTGGGGCTCGATCCTGGGTTTCCAGGATCATGACCTGAGCCGAAGGCAGTTGCTTAAACAACTGAGCCACCCAGGTGCCCAAAACCACCCAGGTCTAATACATAGAATGTTAGCACTAGGTCAGTGATTTCCAAACATTTAACTCTAGCATGGAGACATGAGCAAAATAAAAGCCCAGTATAGAGAAAAGACATTAATGAGTACTATTTTGGGGTTTAGGTTTAGTGGATTTCATCCTCTCTCTCTCTCTCTCTCTCTCTCTCTCTCTCTCATTTCTCTTTCTTGGTGATTCATATCAGTATAGACTCATATCTTTCTATTTTATACAGTCAGTTATAATACATTGCTATCAAATATTCCCTGATTTGGCCAGTGGTAGGTAGGCTCTTTAATCCTGTGTTGTTTTGAAACATCCTCTTAATTCTCTGAGTACTTCCCAACTTTTTGGTATGTCAAGACTTTTCCAGACTCATACCTGCCCCAACCTTAAATTCAGTCATTTTTTTAAGGAGTTCAGATTTGCTTTAGTCAAGAATAGGTACTTAGAAACCAAGATATGAGTGCTAGGTGTGCTCATTACTACTGTCATTTATATATTTATTTCTAATATATTAGAAATCCAATATTCCAATATTTCCTATATACACAAGTATATATTTTATATATGGCTTAAATTATAAAAATTACTGTGATGCAATGCTTCTAGGCCCTTTTAGAAGACACATATTCAATATCTGATTGATGTACATTTCATAAAAATTTCCTGAGTTTGACTTCTCAGTTCCTGTGATTTACTAAATAACCAAAAGTTTCAGCTGCTTCATGATTGAATTTTTGTATTCAATGCTGATGAGATGTACTAAGCCGTAAATACAGATGCCATATCAGTGACCCCATAATTCGAGGTAACCAAAATATTAATGTAGTCATATAATCTACTTTAGATTCAAGCTCTATATTACCCAATTCTTCCTTCTAATAACAAAATACTGTAAACCTCAGCCAGCCTACTTCTGTTTACTTGACTGGATTTTATAATTCTTTGGGCTCTAAAGATAGGTAAATTCATTCTCACAAAGGTCTAAAGACCTTTCAATTTAAAGAATCCCATTTTCTTTTTCTTATACTTTCTTCCTGATGGCACTGCACAACAATTACATATTTTAACTTATATTTAATGGGATTCTGAATATCTGTCATGACTTTCTCCACTTAGGCAGAACATTTAGCATTATTGTGGTTTTACTTCCCTACCCAGTCTTTGTTGTCTTATCTCCACGACTTTATTAACTTCATTCATTCTGTCTCAAATGGTTTTCCCCTCTGGCTCTGTTGGTGATCTGTTATCTCTCTTTCAAGGCCCACTTCTATAGAACTTTATTGTCAACTATCTTCTCCCAGTAAGAAGAGACTTGCCAGTCTATTTCTGTAATCTATTGCTTATACATGAAAAAAAAATACTACATTTTGCGGTTTCTTTTTGCTATTGGCTTGCATTCCAACAGCAGTGTATGCTGTTAGAGAAAATTTTGTATGAGTTCATCTTTGCATCCAACATTGTTTAGAAAGAAGGGAAATAAACCCATTGAGCCCATTTAGCCACTTCAGTGTGGTTGGAATTTGTTGGATAATTATAGTAATTTATTTTCTATAAAATCATTATTACTACTAAGCTCTAAGGAAACACTGCATAATTCTTTACCAGGGTATTGGGGCCCAGACAATGTGAGTATAAAACTGTTCCAGTGCACCTGGGTGGCTCAGTTGGTTAAGCGACTGCCTTCGGCTCAGGTCATGATCCCGGAGACCCGGGATCGAGTCCCACATCGGGCTCTCTGCTCGGCAGGAAGCCTGCTTCTCCCTCTCTCACTCCCCCTGCTCCTCCTGCTTGTGTTCCCCCTCTGGCTGTGTTTCTCTCTGTCAAATAAATAAAATCTTAAAAAAAAAAACAAAAAAAACAAAAAAAAAAACTGTTCCACATCTGAGTTTTGGACTTGAACTCATGACCCCAAGATCAAGAGTTGAATCTCTACTGACTGAACCAGCCAGGCCCCCCAATTTAACTGTATTTTAACATCTTTTTTTTTTTTTTTTTTTTTTTGCCTATAAGTGAAAATTTGCCATTTACTCAGATTTTGATATTGTATAAGTGATACTAAAGTATATGATTTTGAAGCTGTGTTAGCAAAGAATACATTTCAGTTAGGATAAATTCCTGAACCAAAAAAAAGAAAGAAAAGAAAACTTCATAGGTCATTGAGAGCAACACAATAGTAAACATTTGATTTATTGTGTAAATCTCTCTGGATTATTTTACACAATGGGAAATATAGTATAGTGTCTGTTTAGCTCTCTTGATTATTTCATGCAATAAAAAGGGTATTTTTCTTTCAATACAGAACTGACAAGTTATGGGTCAAACCTCAGGAATCAAAATAAGATGCTTTTTCTATTTACTCTGAAGACGACAGAATGGAAAAATACTTTGTTTTTGTAATGGAGGTGCTGTGACAGCCAGATCTTAGTGACTACTTACAGTATCTTTGTGGTGTTCAATAAAGGAGAAATGAAGAAATAAAACTGTCATTTTCTTGGAGTTCTATCTAAGCTTTCATTCCCTTGGCCAGTATAAAGCATGTTTGTGGGAAACAGTCTTTGATTGGAATGAGATGCTTGGTCTGTTCATAGAAAGATGGATGACCTAAAGAGTTCTTGCTTTGCCAGCTCTGGGAGGAAGAATAGTACATGTATGCCTGTTTGTTCTTTGTTAAAACTTCAAAGAGATTTTCTTCTAGCAGTGTATGCTACTTTCTCTTGGAAGTTTTTAACAAGATCACAGTCCAGCTAAGGATGCATCAAGATTTATACTACTGTCCTTGATTTCATTTTCCAGTTATGGAAAACAGCAGTCAATGCAGAATATCAGAATGATTGGACAATCGTTATAACATGAAGAGAGAAGATGCTGGCTAATCAAAGTTTAGTTCATTGTTATGTCTGGGATTTTGACTCACAACTCAGTTAACCTTCCAGTGGCAGAGAAGGTAAGAATAAATCCTCACCAGAAATATGTTTTACTATCCTTTTTGTTATGGCCCTTCTAGCTTTTCAATTCTACTTTTTCTCCTCATCTTTTACTTTCACAAATTGGCATTCAGTTTGTAAAGTCTCCAGTAGATTCTTTCATTAGATAAAAAGCAAATGACTCCCCTTTCCATCATATGGTCCTTTGTATCTCACGGCTCTTTATGTTTGGTTTCTATCTCCTTTTTCTCCCTCACTTCTTGTCACAGGATACCCAAAGTCAAGCCCTAGCAAGTACTCAGAATTGCCAGGACATATCCTGTTCTTTAACTCTAACCCTTTTATACCTGGTTGATCTCCATCCCTAGATTGTTAATCTTTAGCTTTGTATACTTGGGAGACTCCTTTCCATCCTCGAACATACAGTTCTGATGTCATTGCAATGTCACCTTCCCTTCTCTGTCCAGAACTGATTTCTTGTGCCTATATTTGTTGAAATTGTTGAGTTATTATTCTTTCTGTCCATTGCTCTCCTCTGTAAAATCCCTAAGAACAAGCATTATGTTTTATCCATTTTTGCATCCTATGTGTAGTACCTAGGTATGGTCCCTGGCATATACTAGATGCTCAATAAATATGACTGAATTGAAAACTACCACGCATTTTGCCACATTTGCTTGGTGGCTATGTCTTTCCCATTAGCAAGCTATACTAAGAATCTGTTTATAGAATTTTCTTTTCTTTCAATTCTGATCTTTTAATGTGCCATCATTTCCTTTCATTTTCTCCTAAATTATAAGAACCACATTACTTGTATAACTATGTCTCTCTGGTATGAACTCAGATATTTTACAAGGTGCCCTATTCAAATGAACATGGACACCCAGAATTTTTAAAGGCCTTCAAGCTACTGTAATTGCTTCCCTGAAATCTATTTGCAGCCCATGAAAATATTCTATGTGAAATAGTTAAGTAGTAAAATATCTGAGCTATTGTGAACTTTGGTATCTCACAAAAGAAGTAATGTAGTATCCATTTTTCTACCTAGTATTTTCAGAATTAATACAATTTCAAAGTATCTTTTATTCCCTCTAAAACGTAATAACAATAGTACAGTGTGGTCAGAATACTGAGGCAACTGGTTGAGAACATAGAGGATACAGTGTAGAAAGGAAAAGGAAACCATAGGCTACTCAAATATAGAGAGATTCAATTTCTTGGTAATAGGTAACCAGTAACTTCTGTCATATAGCAGATTATAAAAAGCTTCTTCCCTTGATTGATTAGAAGAGTGTTCTTAAAGTAGATTTCATTCACACTCTTGAGTCAAGATTTACTATTTCCTCAGTAATAAGGACCAAGGTATAAGTAATCAATTCATCAAAGAAAAAGGTAGCATACAAAACACAGGAAAAGATAAGTAGGACAAAACAAAAAGAAAATAAATTAGGAACACAAATAATATATTTGGTTCAGGGCTTTCACCTTGAACCAAATGTTAAATTGGAAATCCATTTAAACATTGCTGAAAATCAATTTAAACAATTTTTGTTATTGTTATAATGATACACAGATAGGCAGAATTATCATTTTTGTCACGCAGATATTATTTTCTATTTTAAAAAATAGTTAAATGCTAAATTTAGCATTTAAATGCTAAACTGGAAATTTATATCAGAATTTATATCAGAATTTTATATCAGAAATTTATATCAGAATTCTTCTAAATAGATTGCTTCATCTACTAAATATATGTATGCCAATGTTAACTATTTAGTATGAGTTTAAGATATTCTTAAGCTTGTGTGTTTATTTTACTGATAGAAGAGTTCCTCGGGTAACTCTTGCCTTTTCATGTTCTAACAAGCTTTGTACTTGGTTTACATAGTCACTATAGATGATAGAGAACAAGTCATAAAGTGAAATGCAGAAAAAATTAAAAGCAGACACCCAAATTAATGTTTAAAACCCCAAATAAACAACCAAAACATGCAGTTTATAGACTTCATGTGCAGGGACAAGCAAGTTGACAAGCCTCAGTGCGTTTTGGAAGCTAGCACTGCATACAGTATGTGGTTCTTGACCTACATCCTGCTGAACCTGAGACATCAGCAAAGGGTTGATGTGGGTCAGCAATACACAACCAAAACATTAATTTCAACAGAATACTCTGTAACATTTATAAACAAAGAGGTTAAACTAAACGATTATTTTGGTGTTTAAACAAAACCACAGGTATCTTTCAAAAACCATGTTTCTAAAAACATTTTTTTTGTAGAACATCCCATTAGAATAGGTTATCTTCTAAAAAAAAGAAAAAAAAAATTAGTGGCCAGATAATTGGAGATGCTGGAATTGTTTGGAAATTGTTCTGGGTTTGCTTGTGGAATCTAAAAAAAATAAACTTAATCCCTCATTTACAAAGTCACTCCATGAACAGAGCCATTGCTTTCCAACAAGTCAGTTTTTTTTTTCTTGTAAAAGCAGTTTTGTTTTCTTATATTCTCTCTTGTTGTCATTTGAGAGCATCAGAAAACCACAGTGATTTTTCCCCTTAAGTGTGTTGATCATATTCAGTGGCTTTAATGATCACTTTTGTTCCAATGTCTACAAAGTAAAAATTAAAAAGCCTTTTCTAGATTTTAATGATATCAGTTTATTTCAGAAATAAATGGAGCACTAAGCAAGCTTGAATTTAGCATCTCTATATGCCCTAATTAACTTCTACTGTTTTCTTAGCCCCCACATTGCTTGCATTGTTTTGTAGTCTGAGCACAGAGGTACACTTGGAGAAGCATTTGGATGAAACGTGGTAAGAAATAAATTGAAATATATTGAGTGTCCCAATCCCAGGACACCCATATGAAACTCTGGAATGTAACCTTTGAGAAACTGTGATGACCTTGTGAATTGACAAGAAACATCAAAGTAGGAGCTTATATTGTGTACACTCTAAATCCAAAAGTTAGACCCATCTTCTATTGTGAAACAATGGCCTTTGTTCGTCAGCATCTGTAATGGCAGACTCTTGAGTTTGATGAGGTGAGACTCTTTAATTTAATTCTGAGTACAGCACATTGGATCCTAATGAGCCGGGTTTTCCCTATTGCCTAATTCACTTTGTCTATAGTTAGATGCTTAGGGAGGCCGCTAGAAGTCCATTAGCTTAGAGTGAGGGGAAAAAAAAGAAAAAACAGGCCCTATGTAACCTAAGGGAGATTGTACACCTCACTGTGGAATTACAGCCAAGTTCCTGGTTTACTGAAAGTTAAAATGATAAAGAAGCAGTAAGTATTTATTTACTTTTTTTAACTTTAACTATTTCTTTAAAATATAAAATAATATCCATGTGACAAAAATGATAATTCTGCCCATCTGTGTATCATTGTAACAATAACAAAAAATGTTTAAATGGATTTTTACCAAATTTGAAGGTTAATGTTAAAGTGGCCTACTTACAATCTAGGCTGGATGGCATGCTCAGTATTCACAGGGATAGCAGAATAGCACAGCTCATACAGGGCCTGGCATATAGTAAGCACTCAGTTTCTGCTCAGTAAGGGCCAGCTATTTTATTTTTTTTAAGATGTATTCATTTCATTTGAGAGAGAGAGGGAGTAGGATCGGTTGGGGGAGGGGAGGAAGAAGGCAAAGGGAGATAGAGAATCTCCAGCAGACTTCCTTCTGAGCAAGGACCCTAATGATGTAGAGCTTGATCCCATGACAGTCATGACCCCAGCCCAAATCAAGAGGCAGATGCTTAAGGGACTGAACCACCCAGGCATCCCTGATGCCAGCTCTTTTACCATTTCTTCATGGTTATCATCCACATCATACTTACAGGTTAAAAAGTCAACTTAGATTCTTTTCTTTTACTGACCATACATTTCCCCCACCCCATCCTTTTTTTTTTTTTTTTGAAGTTTTGGAGAGAATATGTGAGCAAAATCTTACTTAAATTTTATGAAATCATTTTCATCTTTATATTTACTGGGTAAGGAAGGGGTCTCAGGGCAGGGTTACTTTGAAAGGACATGGAGTCCCCAGTATTGTTTCAATGCTTAGTGCTCACATCTCTAGCATCTCACAGCTCTCCATGCATGCGTCTTGCATGTTATTTGCCAGAAAAAAAAAATTCTGATTTTGTTTTATTTCCCATTGTCATGTGGTAATAAAGAAATCTATTGCCTAGATCTGCAGCATATTGTATAATTTTTAAATTTTATTTTTTTTTATTTGAGAGAGAAAGCAGGAGCAGGGGGAGGGGCAGAGAGGAAAACAGGCCCCCCACTTAGGAGCCTAATGTGTTAATTTTACTTGTATGTATTACTTATATGTGTTAACTTCTATTTCATCATAGTGAAGTCATGACTCAAATGCATGAGGCAACATGATTGTTGCTGATGAAAAAATAATTCCTAACTTCTTTAAAATTCATTTCAGTTTAACTACAGAATAAAAGTTCCTCTTAAGCTGTCAGGCTTTCATAGAACCTCTCCTATAGGACATGAGTTATGACATTTGCCTAGCCTGTGGTAGAACATACAAAAATCTACTGGTCTTCTCTAACTTGGTCCTCCCAGCCCCTCATTATATATTTTTTTTTTAAAGATTTTTTTATTTATTTGACAGAGAGAAACACAGCTAGAGAGGGAACACAAGCAGGGGGAGTGAGAGAGGGAGAAGCAGGCTTCCTGCTGAGCAGGAAGCCCGATGTGGGGCTCGATCCCGGGTCTCCGGGATCATGACCTGGGCCGAAGGCAGTGGCTTAACCAACTGAGCCACCCAGGCGCCGC
>PITA01021103.1:0-33419 GCA_004023965.1 Spilogale gracilis | reverse complement strand
CAACTATGAGTAGGGCTTGCAAACTAATCTTGATGTTCTGAAGCAAGTTACTATGTGTATTTGGGGAGAGAGATAAAAATCATTGAAGAACATCTCACCTTGTCTTCTCCCTGAAGTTCCTGTTATCAGGATGATGATCACTGTGCTTCCTGGAAAATTATAATGATAATCTAATGAATGTAGGGAATGTAGGTAAGGAATTGATAAAGTTAATCCATATATCAGGACCCACAAAATGGAGGCCTAGTGACCTGGCCCACATCACACATTTAACCCCTAAATTAGTCTACAGTTATGGGAAACAATTGTCAAGAACCCCCAGTATACACCAATCACCATCCTCAAAGCTTTAGGGAAGTTTCCTGAGGAATTGGGCCTGCTAGCCTTATAAGGAAATCTCCAGCCTCCCAGGCAATCATGCCTCTGTTTCTGAGTTGCCTCTTTGAAAGCTGTATAAACCTCCTCCTTGCTCCAAATCACTTGGGAAGAGTGCTCCAAGATCTATAAATTCCCTCAGTCCGTGGATTGTGTTCCCTTGAATGAAGGACACCCAACTCAAAATATATATATATATTATATATATATATTATATATATATATACAGGTAGTGCTGGATGTTTTCTATTTCTAAAATTAGTAATACAATCACCACTATTGTTTAAGAAACAAGACGAAGAATCATTGGTTACCATACTTGGGAAAAAATAAAATCCGCATTATTTGGAGTTCTCATTTGATAATGTTAAAATGCTTTTTCTAATAATAGCAGTAATGGAGAATGGGCTCAGAATAAAAGAAGAAAGTGTAAATATTTTGATGTGAAAGAAATCAAATACCCTGATAAAAGGAAAGAGCTATCATTTAACCAATGAAAGAAGTTGAAGACAAACATAAAACAACAAAGAAAAAGATGATGATTTGCCGATATCTCAGGAAGAAGTTGACTGAGCAGGAAAGAATTGGAGTTTGGGTGTAAGACTGTATGGAAGGACAGCAGCGCTCCTCTAGCTCTGGCAATGGCTGGTAAAGGTGTAGTGAGCTGTCACCCAAGGTCCTCAGAAGGTAACAGTCTCATCGGGAGTAGGGAGGATAACAACTCCCACTATGCAGTAGTCTGTGGAAGAAGTAAATGGGGATTGTGAGGACACTTAATGTGGTTATTTGATGAGAGATGTCAAGGGCCACAGGAAGTGGCTGGTCAGCTGAAACTGAAGGATGAGTGGGTGGGAGGATGGGAGGAATGCAGGGTCCTCTGGTCAGAACTGAAGTTGATTGATGCAGGGAGGTCTGGAGGGCTGACATAATTGAGGTCGTTTAATTGACACTGCCAGGAATTGAATAGGGCCTGAGAATAGGATGCAGGGGTGAGCAGAGTCCTGGTAATGACGGGCTTTACAAGTCCGCTAGCCGTGATAGGGAGCCGTAGACATTGTCATGAGGGCATTGGGAAGTCACAGAAAGGCATGGGGCTTGGAAGAGCTTTGGTCGCTGCGTCCCATCAGCGTGGCTCTGGCAGCAGTGTGAAATGTGAAATGAATGAAAGGTGGTGCTGTAGCTAAGGGGTCCTGTTCAGAAGCACTGGTAGCACTCTAGAGAAGAAATGGCAGTGGTTTGAGTTGGGGGGAAAGGTAGAATTAGAGAGATGGTACAGGCATTTGAGTTGTGAACTTAACTCAAAAAAAAAAAAAAAACCAGATAATCTTTTTTTTCTCTTTTTAAGATTTTTATATATGGGCACTTGGGTGGCTCAATGGGTTATAGCCTCTGCCTTCGGCTCAGGTCATGATCTCAGGGTCCTGGGATCGAGGCCCACATTGGGCTCTCTGCTCAACGGGGAGCCTACTTCCTCCTCTCTCTCTGCCTGCTTGTGATCTCTCTCTCAGTCAAATAAATAAATAAAATCTTTGACAGAGAGAAACACAGCTAGAGAGGGAACACAAGCAGAGGGACTGAGAGACGGAGAAGTAGGCATCCTGCTGAGCAGGATGCCTGATGTGGGACTCGATCCCGGGTCTCCAGGATCATGACCTGAGCTGAAAGCAGTCACTTAACCAACTGAGCCACCCAGGCGTTCCCAAACCCAGATAATCTAATTTAAAATGGACAGGAGACATGAACAGACATTTCTCCATAGAAGACAGACAGATGGCCAAGAATTCATGCAGAGGTGGATCAGTATTACTAATCTAATCATCAGGGAAATGCAAATCAGAAGCACAGTGAGATATCATCTGACACTTGGCAGAATGAGTAAAATCATAAGCATAAAGACGTTGATAAAATGCCTCCTTTTTCACTGTTGGTTTGATTTCAAACTATTATAGCCACTGTGGGAAACATGGAGGTTCCTTAGAAATTTAAAAATAGAATACCGCACAATACAGTAATTCCTTTACTGGCTGTTTGTCCTAAGATTGTGAAAGCACTAATGTTATAAGGTTTATGTTCCTCTGTTTTATTGCAGCATTATTTATAATAACCAAAGTATGGTATTAGTCCAAGGGTCCATCAGTAGATGAATGTGTATATATTTATACACACATACACACATACAGTGGACTGTTACTTAGCCATGAAGGAGAATGGCATCTTGCTCTTTGCAGCAACATGGATGGATCTAGAGAGTATAATGTCAAATGAAGTAAGTCAGTAGAGAAAGACAAATGCCAGGTGATTTCATGCACATGGAATTTTGTGTCTTTTTTTTTTTTTTTTTTTTTAGAAGAGAAAACATGAGTGGAGGGATTGGGCAGAGGGAGAGGGATTGAGAGTCTCAAGCGGACTCCACACTCAGCATATAGCCTGATACAAGGTTTGATCTTAAAACCCTGAGATCCTGACTTGAGCTGAAACCAAGAGTCAGATACTTAACCAACTGAGCCACCCAGGTACCCGCATATATAGAATCTAAGAAACAAAACAAATGAACAAAGAAAAAAGAGATAAACTAAAAAACAGACCCTTAAATTTAGAGAACAAAGTGATGGTTACCAGAGGAGAAGTGGAGGGGGTGAAATAGGTGAAGGGGATTAAAAGTATGTTTATTGTGAGTAATACATAGAATTGTTGAATCACTATGTTGTATACCTGAAAACTCATATAACACTGAGTGTTAATGATCGAGGAATTAAAAATTTAAGTCTTGTTTGCTGGGCATGTGTGAGTGTGTAGAATCAAGAGTCCACACTTTGGCTTTAAAATGTTGTATAGGGGCACCTGGGTGGCTCAGTCGTTAAGCATCTGCCTTTGGCTCCGGTCCTGATCCCGGAGTTCCTGGATTGAGCCCCACATCGGGCTCCCTGCTCAGCAGGAAGCCTGCTTCTCCCTTTCCCACTCCCCCTGCTGTGTAAGTTCTATGGACAGCATGTGGGGTATGCAGGGAGGTAGTTGAATATATAAGGTCAGCACCTTGCCCAGAGATCAAGCATGAAGACCAGGACTTGGGAGGCAGCTCTTCTCAGTGGTCATGAGGTCATGGGCGTGCACACACTCATCCAAAGGGATGTGCCAAATGAAGTAACCAGGGTTCTCACCACAACCCACTAGGGACATCACATTATCCAACTGGGCAGAGAAGGAAGGGTAGCCAGAGGATAAAAAACATTAAGTGTTCTGAGGAAGAGAAACAATTTTGTTGTAAAACAGTGTAATATTGGGTACAATTTATTATAGTGTGTAAAGCTAACAGAGCAAGTTGTAAACTGCACATTTTTGAAAGCGTGTCTTGTAATTACACATGCCAGGAAGAAGAAATACTTCAAATTAGTTGAATAGATAAACCATCCAATTGACATTTCTTTTTCCAAGCAGATCACTATATATGAAAGTCATATTTGGAATTCTGTCGTCTTTATCTGCTTTCAGGGCAGTTGCTGAAATTGAATGCATAAAGCAAGGAATGCTTGTATTATTTAACCAGGGGCATGCTGTTACTCAATTTCTTGGTGGCGCCATGATTTCTAATGATGTTATGCATTGGTATCTAGAATGGAATTATATAGCATTTCTAGCTGAAGGGATTTGGAATCCATTGATCAGTGGAGGAAGATAAAATTACATTTAAAATAATGCCCCCAAAGCAACGTTTTTTCTTATAAGACTATTCATAGTAAATTTTGATATTTAAGAGCTATCTGTTCACTTGTGAGGGGCTCAGTTCACTCATATGAAGCATGAAATGAAGTCTTAACATGAAAGACTTTGTGCATGTTTATCTTGATCTATGAACTACATAATACTTATTTAATAATCAACTTGATACTCTAGCATTTCTGAAGTACCCACTGGATACCGAGTGCAGCAGTAAAAGAAGACCTAGGATCTCTGACCTCTAGAAATTTGCCTTCTGCAATGAGGAGACTGAGCCTGAAGTGATAAGTTAACATTAGTATGATTCAGACTATGAAAGAGTAATTGGAACAGGGTGCTGTGTAACACAGAAGGCTTTTTAGAGGAGAGGCAAGTTTTAAAATGAATTTAGAAAAAAGTGGGAAAGGATGCTTACCTACATACATTGTTAAGATCTAAACCATTCATTTTGTTTCTTTAACTTATTGTTGAAAGAAAAATTATCTTATTCCCCAACAAATCAAGACCCAGTAGGATGTTACTGAAAATAAGTCAGGCACATCTACTGTCATGACTTGGGTAAAAGCTTGGAAGAATCATTTAAAATCTTGCCAAGGATCTTTCCATTTATTCTGTATTGCCTATCTGCTGGGACACCAGCAGTCCCTGGTTGGTGAAAGAGATAAAATACATTTTCACCTTCTTATTCTCTTATCCCTAGATGCCTGTGATGCTCCTCCAAGATACAACTCTATGAGGCCAAACACTAGTACACCCAGTTATAATCCTGGGGACACAATATACTTTAAGTGTCGACCAGGATACAGGCCTATTATACCTCGTCTTCCCATGTCTTCTGTTTGTCAGCCTAATAACATGTGGACACCTCTTGAGGAGGCTTGTACAGGTAAGTGTAAAAAGTTTTTTTTTTCTTTTTTTCTAGAGATTTCACACATTTTAGGTTGGATGCTGTACTAGCGCAATGATTGTTTTCTCAGGTGAATGTAGGTTTTAGATAGCAGTGTAGTTTTTCAGGCTTTGAAAAATCCCCAGGGAATCTTTCTTGGCAGTTCGTTACATGTGAATCTTAAGTTTGGCCTTATAATAGTCAAAGAAAGAAAATAACACTTTCATGAGTTTAGAAGAGCAGTGTAGAAATTTGATTTTAATTTAAATATTTTAATTTAAATTTTTTGAAGTTGCTATGAAATAAGCTAATTTAAACATTTAAAATGTTTTTGAAATCGCTGTGAAATAATGAGTTTTTAAATTTTCTTTTAGAAAAATCATGTCAGCCTCCAGGAGAACCCGTAAATGGCCAAGTAGTCGCTGTAAATGGATCTTTTGTCTTTGGTTCACAGGTTCACTATTCTTGTAATGAGGGGTAAGTTGTTCCTTATTGGAAATAAGATAAATACTACTAATTCCATTTTTGTTAGTTGGTTTCATTTTTGTTTTATGTGACAAGTCATACTTATAGCCTAACAAGTCTCAGACTTTTTATTGAACCTGAGAAGATGTGTAATTAGTAGAAAGAAATATGAATTGAAGTAAAAGAAAATTCTGTAGTAATTACTATATTTACTATAAACACATTTTAAGCGTTAACAATAAAGACTTCATTTTTTTTTTTTTTTTAAGATTTTATTTATTTATTTGACAGAGAGAGAGATCACAAATAGGCAGAGAGGCAGGCAGAAAAAGAGGCTGGAAGCAGGCTTCCTGCTGAGCAGAGAGCCCGACATGGGGCTCAATCCCAGGACCCTGGGATCATGACCTGAGCCGAAGGCAGAGGCTTAACCTAACTCTAAGCCACCTGGGTGCTCCAAGAATTCATTTTTGATGACAAAGTGCACTCTGTTTAAAATGACCAACTCTCAAAGTTGAAGTTGGGCTTATACAAATGGGAGGTCGAATTGTCAACAGTAGGTATTCTTATAGTGAGATAATTCTAAGGTGTTACATGTCAAAATTCATCTGATTAGCCCAGACAATTATGTTGATTAGGATTTGTTAGTTGGACTTTTGTGACTGCTACGAAATTTAAGTATCTCAAAAAGAGATACTGAGCACTTAAGAATAATAGCCTTTGTTCTATAGGGCTCTTTTAATATATTTAATAATATATGTTGGAGACACTGGGCATTTATGAAAAATGTTCACCTAGAGAATAAATGGAATACTGATATGGAAATGTATCTTTTTTTTTTTTTTTTTGAGAGAGCGTGTGTGTGTGTGTGTGTGTGTGTGTGTGTGTGTGAGTGAGTGATGGGGGGAGTAGAGGTAGAAAGAGACGGGGGGCGGGGGGGAGAGAATCTCAGTCAGGCTCCATGCTCAGTGCAGAGCTGGAGGCAGGGATTGATCTCACAACCCTAAGATCATGACCTAAGCCCAAATCAAGAGTCAGATGCTAAAAAAGCCCTACATCTGATTTTTTTAAATATTGACTTTGTATCCTGCTACTTTGCTGAATTCATTTATTAATGCTACTAACAGTTTTGTTCTGGTAGAATCTTGAGGGTTTTCTACAGAGATGGTCACATCATCTATAAACTGATCATTTTACTACTTCTTTCCAGTTTGGATGTTTTGGATGTCTTTTATTTCTTTTTCTTGCCTAACTGCTGTGGCTAAAATTTCCAGTTCTGTGTTGAATAGAACTGGTAGACACAAGCATCCTTGACTTGTTCCTCATCTTAGAGGAAAAGCTTTCCGCTTTCAGCTTTTCACCATTTAGTATGATATTTACTGTGGGTTTTTCATGAATGGCTTTTATTATCTTAAGATAGTTTTCTTGTCTTCCTAGTTCATTGGGTATATTTATCATGAAAGAGTGTTGAATTTTGTCAAATGCTTTTTCTGCATCATTTGAATTGATGAAGTGTTTTTTGTCCATTCTGTTGATGTGGCATATGACACTGATCATTTTTCATGTTGACCCATCCTTGTATCCCAAGAATAAATCTCACTTGTTCATAGTGTATAATATGCTGCAGAATTTTGTTTGGTATTTTTGATGATTTACATCATTGTTCATAAGAGATATTGGTCTGTAGCTTTATTTCCTTGTAGTGTCTTTGTCTAGTTTTGGTGTTATGTTGATGCTGATCTCATAATGAATTTGGAAGACTTCCTCTTGAATTTTTTTGGAGAAGTTCAAGAACAAGTAGGTATTAGTTCTTCTTAAATGTTTGGTAGAATTCATCCATGAAACCATCAGGTCTAGGGTTTTTCTTTATTGGGAGAATTTTGATTGCTGATTCAGTTTCCTTACTGATTGCAAGTCTATTCATATTTTCTGTTTCTTCATGGTTTAGTTTTGGTAGGTTTTATCTTTCCAGGGATTTCTGTTTATGTAGGCAATCCAGTTTGCTAGTGTGAAGTTGTTAAGAGTACTTTATTATATCTTGTATTTCTGTAGAGTTGATAGTAGTATACCTGCTTAACATTTCTGATTTCAATAAATTGAGTCTTCTCTCTCTCTTTCTCAGTCATGTTCAGTAATGTTCCTGCTTAACATTTCTGATTTCAATAAATTGAGTCTTCTCTCTCTCTCTTAGTCAAAAAGAAAAAAAAAACAACTGTCTAAAGACTGTCTAACTGTCTAAAGGTTGTAAATTCAGTTGATCTTTACAAAGAACCAAATCTTGGTTTCATTGATTTTCTGTATTGTTTTTCTCCTTTATTTTTATTTCCTCTCTAGTCTTTAGTACTTACTTCCTTCTGCTACCTTGGTTTTGTTTTTCTTTTTCTAGTACCGTTAGTTGTAATGTTTGGTTGGTGATGTCAAGTTTCAATTTTTAAAGTAAGCCTTTATGGTCATAAATCTCCCCCTTAGCACTACTTTCACCGCATCCCATAGTTTTGGTATGCTGTGTTTTCATTTTCATTCACCTGAAAGTATTTTCTAATTTCCCTTTGGTTTCTTCTTTGATCCATTGGTTGTTTAAAAGCATGTTGTTTATTTTTCACAATTTTATGAATTTTCTGGCTTTCCTTTTAATGTTGGTTTTTCACTTCATCCCATTGTGGCCAGAGAAGATACTTTGTATGATATCTATCTTTTAAAATCTGTAGATTAATTAATATTAATTTGTGGCCTAATGTAATTATCTTATTGCTTATTCATTGTATGATTAATTATGTTATTAATAACATTAATTTATTTTGTAAATTTGTGGCCTAGCATATGGTCCTGGAAAGTGTCCGTATGCACTTGAGAGGAATGTGTATTTTGTTGTTGTTGGGTAGAATGTTCTGTGTATGTGTGTGCCATCTCATTGAAGTCCTTAACTTCCTTATCTTCTTTCTAGTTGTTCTTTCCACTCTTGTGAGTTGCGTATTGAAGTCTAAGACTATTAGTATAGAAATAGCTATTATGGGAAATGTGTAGTCCCCCCTTTAATTCTGTCAGTATTTGATTCATATTTATTTATGTCATGGTATTAGATAGATGAATGTTTGTAATTATTTTTTTTAAGATTTTATTTATTTATTTGACAGAGAGAGATCACAAGTAGGCAGAGAGGCAGGCAGAGAGAGAGGAGGAAGCAGGCTCCCTGCTAAGTAGAGAGCCCAATGCGGGCCTCAATCCCAGGACCCTGAGATCATGACCTGAGACGAAGGCAGAGGCTTTTTAACCTACTGAGCCACCCAGGCACCTTGTAATTATGATATTCTTTTAGTATTTAACCTTCATTAATACAATATCCTTCTTTGTCTCCTATAATCGTTTTTGACTTAAAGTGTTTTTGTCTGAAGCATAGCCACCCCTGCTCTCTTTTGATTACTATTTGTGTGGAATATCTTTTTCCATCCTTTCAGTTTCAACCCATATGTGTCTTTGAAGCTTAAGTGAGTCTCTGGTAGATATTGTATAGTTGGATGATATGTTTTTATCCATTCCGCTGATCTCTGTCTTTTGCTTAGAGAGCTTAATCCATTTACATTTAAAGTAATTACTGACAAGGAGACACTTCTGAAATTGTGCTTTTTCTTTTTCTATATTCCTTATAGCTTTTTATGTCCCTCATTTTCTGTATTACTGTTTTATTTTGTGCATAGTTGATTTTTTGGAGTGAAATGTTTAAATTCCTCTTTCTTTTTCTTTTTTTTTTTTTTTAAAGATTTTATTTATTTGACAGTGAGAAACACAGTGAGAGAGGGAACACAAGCAGGGGGAGTGAGAGAGGGAGAAGCAGGCTTCCCGCAGAGCAGGGAGCCCGATGTGGGGCTCGATCCTGGGTCTCTGGGCTCATGACCTGAGCCAAAGGCAGTCGCTTTACCAACTGAGCCACCCAGGCACCACCTAAATTCCTCTTTCATTTCCTTTTGTGTTTATTCTATAGCTATTTTGCTTGTAGTTACCATGGGGACTACAGTTAACATCCTACAGTCCTAGCACTCCAGTTTGAACTTCAGTAAATTACAAAAACTGTTTATTTACAGCTTCATCCCCATTCCTTTTGGTTATTGATGTCATACTGATCTCTATACTAATAATTGTAATACTAGCTTCTATGCTAATAATTTATTTTCTTCTAAAAGATTACTGTCTTGGGGCACCTGGGTGACTCAGTCATTAAGCATCTGCCTTCAGCTCAGGTCATGATTCCAGAGTCCCATGATTGAGCCTTGCATCGGGCTCCCTGCTTGGCGAGAAGCCTGCTTCCTCCCCCTCTCGCACTCCCTCTGCTTGTGTTCCATCTCTAGCTGTGTTTTTCTCTGTCAAATAAGTAAATAAAATATTTAAAAAACAAATAAATAAAAATAAAAGATTACTGTCTTAAACTGCATAGAAAACAAAAATTTTAATTATTAACCATTGTTACAGTAATACTAACTTTTATAATTATTCAGATGTTCACCTTTAGTGAGATCTTTATCCATACAGCTTCAAGGTACTTTCTAGTGTCCATTCATTTGACCTTGCAGACCCCCTTGGACATTTCTTTTTTTTTTTAATTTTTTTTTTTTAAAGATTTTATTTATTTATTTGACAGAGAGAAACACAGCCAGAGAGGGAACACAAGCAGGGGGAGTGAGAGAAGGAGAAGGAGGCTTCCCGCGGAGCAGGCAGCCCGAAGTGGGGCTCGATCCAGGGTCTCCGGGATCATGACCTGAGCTGAAGGCAGTTGCTTAACCAACTGAGCCACCCAGGCGCCCCCCCCTTGGACATTTCTTAAGTGAGGTCTAATGGTCACAGACTTACTCAGATTTTTTTTTTTTTTAAACAAGTTTTTAAAATCACAGTTTTGCTGGATAAAGAAATGTTGTTTGCCAGGTTTTTTGTTTTGTTTTGTTTTTTTAGCACTCTGAATATTCAGTTCAGTCCATTGTCTTCTGGCCTCCGAGTTCCAGGTGTAAAATCTGATAATCTTATTTAGGCTCCATTGTAGGTGATGATTCACTTCTGTCTTTCAGCTTTTGAGATTCTCTCTCTTGGTCTTTTGAAAGTTTGATTATTACGTGTCTTAGTGTGGGTGTCTTTGAGTTCATCTTGGGGTTCTGGAGCATTTTAGATATTTATATTCACATCTGTCATCAAATTCAGAAAGTTTCCAGCCATTATTGCTTCAAATATTCTCTGTACCCTTTCTGTCTTCTGAGAGTCTTACAGTGTATATCTCGGTCTGCTTATTGGTGTCCCAGCAATCCCTTTGTGTACTTTTTCAGTCTTTTCTCTTTTTGCTCAGTGGTTTTCAGTTTACCAGTTCCTCCTTCTTCATGCTCAAATCTGTATTTAATTCCCCTAGTCAAGCCCTGCATTGGGCTCCCTGCTCAGTAGGGAATCTGCTTCTTTCTCAGCATCTCTCCCCAGCTTATGCTCTCTCTCTCTCTCTCTCAAGTAAATAAATAAAATCTTAAAAAAAAAAAAAAAAAAGGAATGAAAGGCAGGAGTATAGGCATAGAAGTGAATGTGTAAAGTGATTGTTGGAGGTAGCAAAGTGGCCAGATGGATAGGTATGACAGATTTATTTGGACATTTTGTTCTAGACCAGTATATATTTAAAGCAGAAACTTCATTTGGTTTAATTCCAGATATAGTCAGCATTCTCACTATATGTCACTTAGACAACGTCTTCTTGCAAACTGCTATAGCATAGGCAACTATGTAAAATTTTTTCATTATTATATACATCTTGTTAACTGCTAAAGAATCCAGTAACTTTTTCTTCTCTCATTTAGTTTTCGATTAATTGGACAAAGAATTCTATATTGTGAACTTTCCACTATTAATGAAAATAATCTGCTTTGGAATCATGATCCCCCACTATGTGTAAGTAAGTATATTTTTTTCTTACAGTCTAGAGCACTAGTTTTGAAAATTTTGTTGCTTGGGATCCCTTTATGCTTTAAAATTAGAAACCACAATGTGCTTTTCTTTGTGTGGGTCATGTCATTGTATTGGAATTAAAACAAGTTTTTAAAATAAATATTTATGAATTCACTTTCAAGAACTGTAAGCTCAGTGCATGTTAATATATGCCACATATTTTTTTTTATAAAAAATCAGAATTTTCCAAAGGAAAGAGAATACTGGCATTGTTTCATAATTTGGCAAATCTCTTCAAAAATCTGTCTTAAAAGAAGATGTGTCGATTCAGTCTGTTGTGTTATCACACCGTTTGTAGTGTCTGGATAATTTCACCCTTGACTCATTAGGATGAAAGTGAGAACAGACAATAATGTCTTTTTTTTTTTTTTTAAAGATTTTATTTATTTATTTGACAGAGAGAAACACAGCTAGAGAGGGAACGCAAGCAGGGGGAGTAGTGAGAGAAGGAGAAGCAGGCCTCCCGCTGAGCAGGGAGCCTGATGTGGGACTCGATCCCAGGCCTCCAGGATCATGACCTGAGCCGAAGGCAGTCGCTCAACCAACCGAGCCACCCAGGCGCCCCAATAATGTCTTGATACTATAAACTACCGATTTAGTGAATGGATATACAGTTGACCGTTCAGCAACATGTATTTTATAACTGTGCAGGTCCACTTATATGTGATTTTTTTGACTGTACGGTACTAAAAATGTATTTTTTTCTTCCTTGTGATTTTCTTAACACTTTCTTTTCTCTAGCTTATTTTATTGTAAGAATGTAGAATATAATACATACAGCAAACAGTTAATCATCTCTTTGTGTTCTTGACAAGGATTCTAGTCAATAGTAGGCCATTAGCAGTTAAGTTTTGGGGGGAGTCAAAAGATATGCGGGGAGTTCCAACTGTTCAGAGGATCAGTTCTCCTAACCCCTTTGTTGTTCAAGTGTCAAGTATATTTATAAATTATAAAGCATTTCTCAGCAGTAAGTTTGATTTTTAATCACAAGCATATTTTCTAATTAAGTTGTCAGCATCTCTTTTTTTAAAGATTTTATTTATAAATTGTCAGCAATTTCTTATAATGAAAACTTAAAATGGCTTTCCAGATAAACATAGCTATGTCATAAAGGTATCTTATATAGGTATTTAAGAAAATGAGTTTTATTAAAGTTCATATCTACATAACTGGTTTGAATTTGGGATATACATTTTCTAAATGGATGTTGGAGTTACACGTAGCCTGTAGAAATCATATGTTAATGAATTTATTGAAGGCAGTTCATGGGGACTTCACTAATGCTATCATATCTTTTCCTTTCCTTTTGCCTTTTGTGTCCTCTTGTTTGTTTTTGTTTGTTTGTTTGTTTGTTTTTTTTCCCACTTTTTAAGAGATAATGTGTCCATCACCTGGAAAAATACCAAATGGAAAATATAGCAGTAGCGAGAAGGATGAATTTGAATATAATGAAGTGGTAACTTACAGTTGTGATCCTTCGGGTGGACCAGATGAATATTCACTTGTTGGAGAGAGCAAGCTAATATGTTCTGGCAATGGCGTATGGAGTAGTAGTCCTCCTCAGTGTAAAGGTAATATTTCCATTTCTTTCCTTCTTCATTTATAAATATTTTGGAAACACTTGGTGAATACCTGTAAGTAAGCAAAACACTCACATGTGCTTGCTTCTCCCATTAAATTGGCTTCTAATTTAGTTTTTTAAAAAGATTTATTTATTTATTTTGGAGAGAGAGAGAGAGAATCTCTAGCAGACTCCCCAGTGAGCAGGGAACCTGAGGCAAGGTTCACTTTCACTACCCATAAGATTACAACCTAAGCCAAAATCAGGAGTCAGATGCTTAATCAACTGAATGACCCAGGTGTCCATAATTTAGTTTAATGTAGGTCTAAGTGAGTCAAAAGTAGTTCTGTTTATAGAACTCCCCAGCCCTTACCCTACATGTTCTTGGCATTCTAATTAATACATTGTGAACTCCTCTGTGTATGGATGAGGTAGGATTTTTTTCCTTTGGAAACATCAAAAGAGCATACACTGGCTTAAAAATAAATTTTATCTTGTATTACAAGAAGTCTGAGGGTTCCAGCAATAGGAACTGGTAGAGCAAATTGTAAAAGACTAACTCTCTGACAAATAAGAATGGTAAACTCTGGACAAAACATATTTTAAAAATAGTGTGTAAGGCTCTGGAGAGCAGCCAAAAGCACCGTGGAAGGGATTTGACTCTTGGAAGAAAGGACCACTGAAGGACAGCAAAATATTTACTCTATCCGGTACATGTGGAACGTTTTCTAATACCATATTCTACACAATATGGTAGTTTAAAATTTTTTTTAATCAAAATCATGCAGACTGGGGCGCCTGGGTGGCTCAGTTGGTTAAGCGACTGCCTTCGGTTCAGGTCATGATCCCGGAGACCCTGGATCGAGCCCCACATCGGGCTCTCTGCTCGGCAGGAAGCCTGCTTCTCCCTCTCTCACCCCCCCTGCTTGTGTTCCCTCTCTGGCTGTGTTTCTCTCTGTCAAATAAATAAAATATTTTAAAAAAAGAAAAAAAAAACAATGCAGACTATAATATCAGATCACAATGAAATGAATGTAGAAAACAATGATACCTAAAAAAAATCCCCAAATATTTGAAAATTATGCAAGACATTCAAACCATGAGTCAAAGGAGAAGTCACATGGAAAATAAAGTATTTTGAACCAAAATGAAAAAACACAACACATCAAAATATCACTCTTTGTGCAATACAGCAAACTAGGAATCGAACAAAATCGCCACAGCTAGCATTATATTTAATGATGAAAGACTAATTTATTTTCCCCTAAGATAGGAACAAGACAGGCATGTCTGCTGTCACCACTGTATTTAGCATTGTATTGTATTGAACATTCAGCAAGAGATAGAAATAGAAACACACTGGAAAGGGAGAAATACAATATACTCATGAGATGATTAGGTGGCAGAAGATTTGAAAGACTGAAGTTTTAGCAAGGTTGCAAGCCGCGAGATCAGTGTATAGAAATCAACTGTATGTCTACATACTGGCAATAAACCATTTGAAATAAAATGTTGAAGTACCATTTAGAACTTCAGACTTGTATAAATACATGTGTATAAATCTGACAAGCACGTGCAGGTTTTGAATGGCTAAAAACAGCTGAACACTTACTAAAAGATCTCAATAAATAGAAATTCAGTAATATTAATTAGAATACTCAGTTTAATAAAGTTGTCAGTTCTTCATAACTAAGCTCTAAATTCACAATCCCAACAAAAAATCTCAGCAGAGGGATGCCTGGGTGGCTCAGTTGGTTTGAGCGACTGCCTTCAGCTCAGGTCATGATCCCGGAGACCCTGGATCGAGTCCCACATCGGGCTCCCTGCTCGGCGGGAAGCCTGCTTCTCCCTCTCTCACTCCCCCTGCTTGTGTTCCCTCTCTGGCTGTGTTTCTCTCTGTCAAATAAATAAAATCTTTAAAAAAAAAAAAAAAACTCAGCAGAATTTTCTGTGTAAATTGACAAGCCAAATCTAAAATTAATATGAAAAGACAAAGGAAAATACTCTTTTTTTTTCCTCAAAGGAAAATATCCTAAGTATTTTTGAAAAAAATTAGAAGTCTCATTCTTCCTGGCTTAAGAATTTAATTATAAAACGTAATATAAAGCATATAATCAAGACAGTGTGGTATTGTTGAAAGGATAGCCTTAGAGAGTCCAGAAATAAACCCTCAACTAGATGTGTCTAGTTGATCTTATCACAGTTTACAAACAAATTATGGGAAAATGGTAAAAGTACAGGCATAAGACATGCATATTCAAAAATACAAAAAAGAACCCTTAATTCATGTTAGTACAATATAAAAACATTTCCTCAAAATGGATAATAGACTTAAATATAAAACCTAAAACTGTGGAAGTTTCACTAGAAAACGTAGAGAATGTTTGTGACCTAGCCAGAGATTTAAATACTAAGGTAAAAGCTAAAAGTTCCACTATGTCGCTCTCACAGGACACTGATAAAATAATTTTTTAAACTGAACACGACTGGAGAGAAAATATTTGCAAAACTCATACCTAATAATGGATTTATATCTACCACACATAAAGAACTCCTAAAATGTAGTGATAAGGGTGCCTGGGTGGTTCAGTCAGTTAAGCGTCCACCTTCAGCTCAGGTCATGATCCTGGGGTCCTGGGATTAAGCCCCGCATCAGGTTCCTTGCTTAGCAGGCAGACTGCTTTTCCCCTCTGCCTGCTGCTCCTTCTACTTCTGTACTCTATTTATCTCTCTGGCAAATAAATAAGTAAACTCTTAAAAAAAAAGAAAAGAAAAGAAAAGAAAAAAGCTCACAATAATAGAACAGCAGTTTTTTTTTAAGTGGGCAAAATATCGAATACAACCATTTCATCAAAGAAGCTCTATGGATGGTAAAAAATATATGAGAAGTTGTTCAATATCATTAGCAATTACAGAAATGTAATTTAAACCACAAAGATATCACCAGTTATCTATTAGAATGGCTGAAATTCAAAACTAAAACTAAAAGCTTTTAAATTTGAGCTCAAGTACTGCCTTGTCAGGAGGGTGTTTCCCATCTTTCTAGAGAAACAGGCTACTGCAATCTGTGTCCACATGACCTTGAAAAAAAAATTCCTAGAACCAAGGACATCTAAAGTTGCTCTTGAACTTACCCCAGATTTGTATGTGAAGGTCAGGCCTTTCTCTAAACCTTGCCAGTAATGGGAAAAAGTGGAGGAAAGCCAAAAAGCTATAATAGTCTTTTCTAGGTGGGAAAAAGTTACTAAATTTCTCTAAATCTGTTTCTCCAGAGCTAAAATATACATATGCATACAAGTTTCTTGGGTGTTTTTTAATTTTAATTAATACCTTGCCTTTCATTCCTTGTATGTCTCTTTCCGCTGGAAATTACTTTGTACTATTTTTTCTGTTCCTATGTTAAAGCCACTTTCTGTTAATTCTGGACTTTCTTTACATTTCAGTCGTCAAGTGTCCACTTCCAGATCCTGAAAATGGAAGACTGGTATCAGGATTCAGAAGAAAATACTACTACAAAGCAATGGTCACATTTGAATGCTCACCGGGTTTTTACCATGTGGGCAAGAACGTGGCAGTCTGCGGCAGTAACAGCACGTGGGAGCCTGAGAAGCCAATGTGTCTAGAAGGTACTGTGGGTATCATCTGCCTTCTTGTCTTTTTTTTTTTTTTTTTAATTTTGTTTCTTCGACATTAAATAGCAGTGATGCCAAATAGTTGAATAGAAGCAATTTTAGTATTTAACTCTGTTTTGTATTCATTTCCCTGATAGATAGATGTATGACAAAATTCGCAAAAGAATTCTGCGGTTTTAATTTTATATGTTTTCATAAGGTCTTTACATGTTAGGTATGTCACAGAGATATATAATTTCTCTTGTTCAGCTTTTTTTATGTGCAAAAATAAATAGCAGCCATTTTTCAGAAAACTGAAGCATGGGAATTTTTACTTAATAAGTCAAGAGTGGAAGGCATACTTCATAAAAATGAAAAGAAAGCAATAATTCCCAGGTGGCTGATCCAGTCTACAATATTTTTTTTCCAGTGCCGACTCCTTCCCGTACCAGTCCTCCGATTTTGAATCATACAGGTTTAGTAACTTTCTGCTTATATTTTCCAAAAATCTTTGAAATTGCTGGTGCACATGCCAGCAGTAACTCCCAATCATTTGATACATCTACATTATTTTGTTTTCCAGTGTCGACTCCTCCCAGTACAAAACCTCCAATTCCAAGTGTCTCAGGTTTAGTACCTTCCTGCTTATATTTTTCAAAATCATCTAAATCTCTCATGTTTTATATGCATTCATCATACTCAGTAATGAAAAGACATATGATAGTCATTTTTAAGTTAACAATTCCAAAATTGTGCCATAGCATACAGTTAGAAACAGGGACGTAAACATGGGGAAGTTATGGACGCTAAATGTGTATGTATTTGTAAAATGATTTCAGCGCCTTGCCCAGTAAGTGAGGGTAAACTTTTCATGGGATTCATCTATAACAGCACAGTGTCTTGCATCTGGGAAGCTCCTAAAGGTAGCTCATATGACATCACTCGAATGAGTATTAGTGAAGATGAAGGTCCTTGTCTTCTGTTTTTAATGTATGTTCTCTGTGTCTTTTACTTTGCTGTTTTATTCCTTATAAAAGTGATCACTTAACAAAAGTGATCTCTCAAGTCCTTTAGGGTGTCTTCCTCCAGGACTGTGTTTCAGTTGCTGGACTGCAGCCAGTTTAGTTTGGTTTTCAGTGTTGGTCTTGGTGTTGGTGTGGTTTTGTTTTATTTTTGTAGCACACTTTAAACTGGGACATCTCTGCTAGCTCCAGACTAAGACCCGTATTTCCATTCCCCACCCCCACCAAACTCCTTGTGTACAATTATTCTTTTCTTTTTACTGGGCATTTTTATTTAGGAATAGAAAATAAATTACATAGCCACTGAAGGCAGTAATAGTCCTTATTCATTGAAATGAAATGGAGGATTTCTTGCTGATTCTGCTGATAAGCTCCTCAGCTTTTAAGAACTGAAAGATTATTTTGCTATGGTTGGAAGGAAGTATCTTCCAGATTTTGGAGTTGCTATCTCTGAACCCCCTTATTTGTATGACTTACTGTCAGTTAACTTCTGGGATTTCCATTTTAAAATACAGCTCTGTAGCGAACACTGTTATGCATACATTCTCATGTACTTGTGCAAATAGATATTTAGGTTAAATTCCCAGAACTAGAATTACAAAGTTTAAATGGTAAGTATTTTTCACTTTGAGAAATAATCTTTTTAAAGTCAAAATTAAATCCATAATTTTGTATTAAGTTGGTGAATTGAAACAAATTAATTTTTTCAGAATCCAAGTCTCCTCATACGACTATGCCTCCGAGTTCAAGTCATCCAGGTTCAGCAACTCTTTATCCTATTTTTATTAAGACTGGGTTCCCTGGTAGCTTTGTTGGTTGGGTGTCTGCCTACCACGCCGGTCGTGATATCAAGGTCCTGGGATTGAGCTGGGTCCAGCTTCCTGCTCAGTGGGGAGTCTGTCACTCCCCCTGCTTGTGCACATTCTCTCTCTGTCAAATGAACAAATAAAATCTTTGGAGGGAAAAAGCTTTATAAGACAATGGGTTAAAAATGATGTGCTGTATTAATTTGCATGTCTTTAATTATCAGTGAAGCTGAACTTTTATTTGGTCTGCTTTGATTAATTCATGCCCTTTGCTCATTTTTCTATTAGGTTTCTACAATATTTTTCTTGTTGATTTGTCAGAACTCATTATAAATGAAAGCCTTGTTAACATGAAGTGAACAGTTTTTTCTAAGTTTTTACTTTGCCTTAATTTTACTAGTCAAGTTTTTAAGATATTTATACTATTGGATATAAATTCTTTTTTATATTTTTAATGTATAAGTATACGAATATAAGCTTATAAAATTTCAAACATTACAAAAGTATATTGAATAAAAGATGGGTTCTTGTTACTCTCTAGTCCATTACCTTAGTTAATCACTTAATAGTTCAGGGTGTCTTTTTATCTATTTCTGTATATAAGCATCCTTTTCTTTGTAGTTATACATATTTTGGTGGATTTTTTTCCTTCATTCTTGAATAAAAATGGCATCATGCTATTCATATTTTTCCAAAACTTGCACTTTTTCCACTTCCTGGATGGATTAGTGTTGTATTCAGATTTATTATATCCCATCCTTTTTAATGGTGACTTTAAGATACGCCACAGTTTAGGGGAGCCTGGGTGGCTCAGTCAGTTAAGTGTCTGCCTTCAGCTCAGGTAATGATCCTGGAGTCTTGGGATTGAACCCCACATTGGGCTCCCTGTTGAGCGGGGAGTATGCTTCTCCCTCTGCCTCTCACCCTGCTTGTGCTCTCTTTCTCTCTTTCAAATAATAAAAAAACAAAATCTTAAAAAAAAAAAAGATATGCCACAGTTTATATAAACTATTCTCTGGTCAGGGGTCTTTTATATGTGTAATTTTATATTAACAGGTGGTTGGGTATACTGATTTTTCCCTAATGGCTATGTGTGTTTTGTCTTAGGCTTTTAGTCTTCCCCATGCTGAAACATACAATCATTTCAGCCATGCGTTCTGATTGCATTCATTGTAGTCTATGGAGTGAGATAGGGTTCCTCTCCACCCTACCCACCCCCACCTAGTGGCAAAGTAGGAACATCTGTTGAATAAGTTGTCCTCTCAAACTATTTTCAGGTACCGATTTTTAGTATAAAATTCATGGGTGTTCTAGTCATTCTCCTGTACCCTTGAATTCTACATTCCTGTGCCAGTACCACATCATTTTTTTTTTTTACTATAGTACTATTTTTTACTATAGTATAGTATGACATGTTTTAATATCTGGCAGAACACTTCTCAGAAATGTTTAGACTATTCTGTATGTTAATTTTTTTCAAGATTTTATTCATTTATTTATTTGAGACAGAAAGTGAATGGGGGAAGTAACAGAGCGAGAGGGACAAGAAGACTCCCCACTGAGCACAGAACCCAGCTCGGGGCTCAATCTCACCATCCTAAGATCATGACCTGAGCTGAAATCAAGAGTCAGATGCTTAACCAAGTGAACCACCCACGTGCCCTTGTGTGTTATTTTCTCTAAATAAACTCACACTGCCATTTTAACCATTTAAATGTACATTTCAGTAGCATTATGTGCATTCACATTATTTGCAACCATCATTACTATCTGTATCTCCAAAAAGTTTTTATCATCTCACTTTGAATCTTTATACCTTTTAATTAAACAATAACTCTCCACCCTTCCCCCTGTCCCCTCACTCCCAGCTGTGACAACCACTGTTCTGCTTTCTGTCTCTGTGAAGTGGACTGTTCCAAGTACCTCACAGAAGTGGAATAATTTCTGGTTTATTTCAGTTAGCGTAATGTATTCTGGCTTATTTCGATTAGCATAATGTCTTCAAATTTCATCTATCTTGTAGCATGTAAAAACTTTTTCTGGCTGAGTAATATTCTGTTGCATTATGTACCACATTTTGTTTATTCATCTGTTGATAGACACTTGAGTTGTTTCTACCTTTTGGCTAATCTGAATAATGTTATTTCTGAATATTGGCATTTGTGTAACTGCTTTCCGTTTTGGCAGTACATGCTACCTTCCACAGTGGCTGCCTGTGTTAACAGTCCCACCAGTGATAACACAAGGATGCCAGTTTCTCCACCTCTTTGCCAACACTTGTTCTTTTCCATTTTTTGAGAATAGCCACCCCAATGTATGTAATAGTATCTCATTGTGGGTTTGTTGTTGTTTGTTTTGCTCTGTGGGGGGTGCTTGAACTCATGACCCTGATGAGATCAAGACCTGAGCTGAGATCAAGAGTCACTCGGGATATTAACCGACTGAACCAACCAGGCATCCATTTCATTGTGGTTTTTATTTGCATTTCTCTAATGATTAGTGATTAGTATCTTTTCATGTGTTTATTGGTCTTTTGCAGATCTTTGGAGACATGTCTATTTAAGTCTTACTGGTCTTTTGCAGATCTTTGGAGACATGTATATTCATTTTTTAATTGACTTACTTTCCTGCTGTTGAGTTTTATGAGTTCATTATATATTTTGTGTATCAGTTATTAGGTGTATGGTTTACAGATGTTTTTCTTTCATTCTGTGGATTGCCTTTTCACTCTCTGCCCTGTCCGTTAATGAAGTCTAATTCATCTAGTTTTTCTTTTGTTTCCCGTGTTTTTTGTGTCACATTCAGGCAGTAGTTGCCAGATCCAGCATCACAAAGCTTGCTGGATATGTTTTCTTTTTTTTTTTTTTTTATGTTTTCTTCTAAGAACTTTATACTCGTAGCTCTGTGTTTAGTTTTATATCCATTTTGAATTAATTTTGTGTATGGTATAAAAGTAAGGGTCCAACTTCATTCTTTTGCATTTGGATATCCAGTTTTCTAAGAACATTTGTCAAAAATGTTGCCCTTTATCCACTCAATAGTCTTAGCACCCTTGTGGAGTCATTTGACCAAAGTCATAAAGATATATTTTTGAGTTCTCTGTTCTGTTTCATTGGTCTGTGTGTCTGTCTTTATGCTGGGACCTCTCTATTTTGATGATTGCTGCTTTGTAGTAGTAAGTTTTAAAATCAGGAAGTGTGAGTCCTCCCAACTTTGCTCTTCTTTTTCAAAATTATCTTGGCTATTTTTAGTTTCTTGAGATACCATAGGAATTATAGGGTTGTTTTTTTTTTTTTTCCTGTTTTTGCAACATGCATTTCAAGATGGTGATAGGGGTTGCATTCATTCTGCACATTGCTTTCTGCAGTATTAACAGTTTAATGATATTAAGTCTTCTAATTCATGAACATGGGATGTCTTTCCATTTATTTATATCTTCGGTTTGTTTCAGCTATGTTTTGTAGTTTTCAGTGTGTGAGTTTTTCACCTTCTTGCTTGTTTTATTCCTGAGTATTTTGTTTGTTTTGGAGCTATTATAAATGGGATTGTTTTCTTAGTTTCCGCTTTGGATTATTCATTGTCAGTGTATGGAAATAACAACTGATTTTTGTGTGTTGATTTTGTGCCCTGCAGCTTTGCTGAATTCATTTATTCTAATAGAGGTGTGTGTGGTGCTTAGCCGTTTCTATATAAAGGTCATGCATGTCATTTGGAACAGGAATCATTTTATTTCTTCCTTCCCATTTTGGATGCCTTTTATTTCTTTTTCTTGCCTGGTTGCTCTGACTAGAACTTCTAATGTTATGTTGCATAGAAGTGGAAAACACAGGCATCTTGTCTTGTTCCTGATCTTAAGGGAAAAACTTTCAGTCATTCACCATTGAGTATGATGCAAGTGATGGCCTTTTCATAAATGGCCTTCATCCTTGTATTGCAGATCAATATCTCAGTAGTTTATTAAGCGCCCCCCATAAATTTTTACTTTTAAGTAGAATCATACTGAATCCATATTTTAACAATTAAATCCATAATTTTAACAATATACATATGATACAGCTGCTTACTGTACCACAGAATACTGTCACAGGAAATACTACTGGACAAGAAGAATGCTGATTACATACAAATTTGTAAGAGATTATAATTATATTATAATATATTTCCTGGAGGAAAAGGAAATTATGAGGGTTTTTATACAAATGCGAAAAATCAAAACCTGTGAATTTAGAGGTCTTTAAATAATTTTTTTCTTTCTTTTTTTTTTTTAAACTTATTTCCATTTTTCTTTTTTCTAGGACATCCCCCTGTTCCTGGTGATGAATCAACACCTCCTGAAGACACTAAGACTTTAGGTACTGTTTTGGTTATTATGAAACCCTAGAGTTCTGCATGTAAATATCATATTTCAGTTATTTGTAGTTAGAGAAGAAATAGCGTGTGTGTCACAAATTGGTAAAAATTGACATTTGGGGTTATTTTAATAGTGTAGATACCATGGCAGAGGTAAGCAGCAGTCTGTGTAAATACAAGTAGTCAGTACGATTTTTAAGAGGTGTCCCTCCCCAAAAGGATTCCTTGTAGGGTGAGGTACCTTTCTTAAATTCTGTGATTATATATAGATTAAAATACATAAAACATAACTTGCTGTCCATGTGGTAGTGTTAATTTTTTATGGCAATTTGTAGATCAGTTTTCTTTCTGCTTGTACCTTGTATACATAAGCTTTAAAGTACTACAGGTTGGATTAAATTTTTTCTAGAACATGCTAGTGTGGCAAGCTTTGTGTAGGCCCACATAGTTCACACAATGTACATTAAAGAAAATGAAAAAAAAAAAAGTATAGTTGTGACTAAGATTCTTGGTAAGTAAATGAAGAGAACTGTGTATTACTGTTATATTAGACTAGTGTAGTAAGATTAACCTTTTTTTTTTTTAAGATTTTATTTATTTATTTGACAGAGAGAAACACAGCTAGAGAGGGAACACAAGCAGGGGGAGTGAGAGAGGGAGAAGCAGGCTTCCTGCTGAGCAGGGAGCCCCATGTGGGGCTAAATCCGGGGACTCTGGGATCCTGACCTGAGCTGAAGGCAGACGCTTAACGCCTGAGCCACCCAGGCATCCCAAGATTAACCTTTTTATAACTCTTTAGACTTGTTATATTTTCCCTCTGAACACTGTAGTCAGACTGTCATTGTACAGTAAAAACAGTGCCATCTTAAGGTGCTTAAGCGCTTGATAATTTTTTATGAAATGAAAAGATCAGACTTAAACATGACATTTTATGCTTTGACTTCCAGAAATTTAATATAAATAATGGCAGTTTAGAAGTAGAGGTACTCCTGACATCATTGCTAAGATGTTGTCTTAAGATGTTAAGATTTTGTAGTATGATTGATTTCTCTCTGGTTAGTCAAAAACACATGTTCAAGTTTCTGTGCATTATTTTCATCCAGATGCCCTGGTATTTAGAATCTCTCTGCTTGGTAATGAGGATTATGTCTTGGTTTTAGGGGGTGGAAGATCAAAAGGGGTTGATGATAGGATAAACTGTTATTTTGAAGATTATGCAACTTACATCTGTGTGATAGATGGATGGAAATTTATTTGTGACAGTCCACAGACCCCACCCACTTTTGTGGAAAAAACACGAATTTCTAACAAAATCACAAATGATGGAATGAATACAAAACTAAACCAACTATAATGGAGTAATACATTTTGAAACAGTTTTCTTCTAATCTGCTGAATGCTAACTGACCTAGTAAGCTGTACTAACCTGATACGGTAACTACAGCACAAAACAATCAAAAGTGAAATTCCTGTGAAGAGTCTTACAAGGTGAAGCCTAAATGTGGGATCCAATTCCAAGGGTTCTGTGAAAAAAAATGAGCTGGACACACCAGCACTCTTGCTAAAACTAGACCAAGGAGCAACTTCTCTGTCGTGGTATGTAGATGATCTGATGAAAATTAAATGCAGCTACCCTCTGGGACCCTTGTGTGCTCAGTCTTCAGACTGATTTCATTTTTCTTCCAGGCAAAGGAATCATCGCTGTGATTGTTCTTTCTGTTCGTAAGTAGCCCAGATTTTGATGCCACTTACATAAAAGTGTTACTCTGAAAAAGTGCATTATTTTTAAATTAACTAAATTATTTTTAATTTAACTTTTCAGTTTCTATAGTTTTATGTAGCTTGAAATGAAGTCCACCAGTCTAGAGCCCCCTGACTTTGTATATGATAACACTACATTTTGCTGGTGAATATATATTCTTTTATACTGTGCGTGTCCTCTTAGTCACAAACCCTATACACTGCATGTGTTTTCAGGATGATTGCTCATGAGTTTGCGTCCCAAAGATGCTTTGGGTCATTTTCTAAACTAAGCAAGGATTCTTCTCTGGCTTCCTGTCAAGTCAGAGTCAAGGGACTCCAGGAAATAGGCTTTAGATAGAGTCCAGACGGAATATGACTAGATAGGTGCTTAAATAAATTAACATTTTCTAACTACTGAAATGCAACTAACACTTATTTCTGCTGCTAAATTTTTAATCTTGACAACCAGCTCTCAGTTGCATATTATTTGTTTCCTGATTTCTTGTAGTTGCTGGCCTTGGAGTACTTGGCGTCATCGTGTTCATATTGTATCAACGCAAGATGAAAGGGTAAATAAATAAAAGCGTGTTCCTTCTAACTAACCCGTGGTCCTTCTCACTCTCAACATCCTTTTGTGCAGCTCTGCTATTTGTCCCGCATACCATCTTTTGCAAAACTGTGCCTGCATGAGTGCCATCCCGGTTGCTTGTGTTGACTGAAATGGCCTCAGGCGGCCCTTACTGTCCCTGTAGTCAGAGGGCTCCGCACAGAGTGGAGGCAGCTCTTAGGACTGCAGCAAACACTTCGGTGGGATTTGAGGTTTCAGCTGTGTAGCAAATCATGGACTGTCATGGTGCCTTCCCCAGCCAGCTTTACCCTGGGTCCTACACTGGACTAGTGGTCAAGATGAAATTGAGAACTGCTCACTGTAGAGGCTTGGACAGTTGTATTCCTTGGAATTTTTATGATGAAAGTTTCCACTTGTCTGGGTAACTTAGGTAATTATAAGAAGCTATGCACCCAATGTGATTTGTTTTTACATAGAGTTGTTACTTATACTTGTTGAACTAGGGAAGGAAAAGCAGCACTATTTGATTTCCCTCTTATGTTCTCTTAATTTACTAGGTTGCAGTAAAACTGTTGGGGTTGCTGACAGGGGTAAGATTTAAAAAGCACCTCGTTATTAACTTTATCTGTGTTTTAATCTATAAAAATGAAAAATGGGGAATCTTAGGATGAAAAAAATGTACAAATATATATCTTCTGAGCAGCATAGGGTTTTTAAGCATCAAACTTAAATCTTAAATAATTTACAATTTATGAAAGACTTGAAATAAATCCCAGAACATAGGCCAGATTTGGTACTTTGAAATTTCTGATTGTTAGTGATTTATTTTTTTCCCTGTTGCTTTGAAAATAGCTTTGAAATCAAACTAATAATTTTAAGACTTTTGGTATTCGTGGTTTTATGGAATATATTTCCCTATAATTTAATCATCTGGCTTAGGCTATGTAATAAAAGTACATTACTCATAAAGAGTTCAGGCTTTTAAAATATGACTTCTTTTTTTAAAGATTTATTTATTTAGGGATGCCTGGGTGGCTCAGTCAGTTAAGCATCTGCTGTCGGCTCAGGTCATGATCCCAGGGTCCTGGGACTGAGCCCCACCCACATCGGCTCCCTGCTCAGTGAGGAGCCTGCTTCTCCCTCTGCCTCTGCCAGTACTGCTTGTGTTCTCTTTCTCTCTCACTCTCTCTCTCTCTCTGACAAATAAAATCTTTTTAAGAAGATACTTGAGAGAGAGCACACAAGCATGAGGGCAGAGGGAGAAGGTGAGAGACTCTCAAGCAGACTTGATGCAGAACTTGGAGCCTGACATGGGGCTCAGGCTCACCACCCTGAGATAGGTCCTGAGCCAAAACCAAGAGTCAGAAGCTTAACCGATTGAACCACCCAGGGGCCCCTACTTAGTTATTATTTTTAAATACCCACAATGCCTTCAATTGAGTCTTCAATCTTATACTTGTGGAACACATGCTACACATATTTGATTGCAGTATATTTTTAAAATTACACATTACTCTGAGTAGGAAATTGCAGAGAAATAATTTTACAAGTCCAAAGGTTTTGTGTAGAAGTAGGTTCTCAAAAAATAAACCTCTCTGCTCCTTACTTTTACTTTGTTTACAACAGTGCTGTATCAGAATACACGCAGGTTCCTTAACAAGTGTTAATGATACTCTCTAGCCACCGGTTAATGGGTCTTTTAATGCTGCACAGTTATCTGAGCAATATACCCCAGGTGAAGGATTTCAGTAGCATTAGTCATCTGAGATCCCACTTCTCATGAGCTCCCAGTGAAGGCGAACCTCTGACTTCCCAGGCTGGAGACTATTGTCAATGCCCTCCTACTCTTGAAATTTGAAGAAATACTATCAAACTTAATGGTAAAATTTTCTCCTGTTTAAGATAATTGGATTTTCTAAAGACACCAAATTGATGTGTATGTTTTTAAAAAGTGTGTGAGCAAATATTTAGCTTTATATTGCTTTTAAAAAAAAAGTCAAGATTCCTGTTACATTCTTTGTAGTGCCTAATGTCCATCACCTTTCTCCCTAAAACTGGCCATTGTTGCCTTAGAAACTTCCTTATGAGACTGTAAAGTATATGTGGTTCCTGCTGTGTTTCTAGGGATAACTGCAGAAGCAGGGCACTAGGCACAGACCGTCCCAAATTGCTGCTAAAACCTGGTACAAAATGGATTTTGGTGGAAACTTGTACTTGTGATGGCTTGGGAACACAGTTACCCTTCTGCAGCCTCCATCCCAGAGCCCAAAGTGGAAGTCGTCACTTTCAGGTCCTCAAACATCTCTGAATTGTTTGATGAATACGGCCCCACACTGACGGGTTCTGCTGTGGTCATCTGTTCCTTAGTCTCAGCTAGCAATAGAATGGGTTCCCTGGGCGAGTGACATGGGCCGTGCCTACACAGCCCTTCTTTTCCTTCCAGTTTGTTTTCTGAACTTGCTGCCAGGCTTTCTCACCCAGGAATCTGCAGCTCTTGCCTGGTGCTTTGCTACTGCTTAAGTCCTGTCATGACTGCTTGACTCCAGAAAACAGATGCTGCCTTTGCTTGACATTGTGTTCGCTTGTGGGTAGTGCTTTTCATTTCATAAATGCTTGATTTTCCCTACTCTGCTGATGTCATCCTGGGGAAGCGAGAGTTTGCTAAAGTCCATTAGAATTATTTACATTATGGATTTTACTACTGGTGACTAAACAGCTTTCTTGGTTTTTTTCTATTAGGGATATTTATTATTTGGTATAACTTAAACTGATTTTTAAAATAATGACTGAGCCGGTGTAACTGTAATTTTTAAGCCGTCAGTGCTTAAATGAAGGTTAAGAGGTTTGAGATTGACCCCATTGAGTGGCCAGATCAGGAAGTGGGGAGTGTACACGGGAGGTACGTCAACTTGAACTTTCAACAAACTCTTCAAACAATTTTAAACAACTAATAGATAAGAAAGGATTTTGTAGTTCGTTGAGAGAGCAACCTTGAGATCATCCCAGAAAAAGTGGATGATGTCAGGTAGTAAGTTTTATGGAGGTCTTCCCTGGGAGTTAGGGGGGTTGGGGAGGAGATGTGCCTCAGGGAGAAACTATAATTGATGAGGAAGTCAAGATGCATCTGAAAATGTCTGCCTTGTCATAAACTTGACTTCTCAGACAGTATTACATGGATTTAATATATGCTGTGCATATTGCCTTTATATCTAATGTGTGAGCGACAAGGACCCTTTGTCCTCTCGGAGAGTTTACATGGTTCGTGTCAGGCTAAATGGTTTCAGGGATAAGCACAGAAAGTTCGAATCTTCATCTACTTGGCAACCTGTAAGACCTCAACATCAAAGTAGCTTCTTGCACAAAATTCTGGTTTCAGGTTCCTAAATGAGATTCAGAAAAGTTGTCATTTATGAATCTGTCAGCTGTGCTTCCATTTTTCCTGTCATTGATTTTATGCCGCTCTGCTGCCTTTGGTTTGCCGTGACTGTTTTATTCAGCCCTTTTCCCTTCCTCTGTTCAGCACCTACCAAACTGGTGAGAGCCACAGAGAAGTAAAATTTAATTCTCTCTGAGAAGAAGAGATGAGAGAAAAGGGTTGCTTTTATCATTAAAAGGTATCGGCTTTGTGTGTTTCTTTTCAGAGATGTCCTTTCTAGAACAGAAAATAGTCAATGAATATTTAGAAGTCAATACTCTGAAGTAAGATATGTTGGCAGTAAACATCAAGGAGGACACTTAGATTCCTGTGCCCTTTGCTAAATCATTGATGCTTTTGAACCATTCCTGTTTTAAATAACATGTCCTGGCAGGCATTTACTTTGACATGGTCTCCAACTGAGTAATGTCCCTGTTGTCCTTTTATCAGACTGTCAGGCTTCCTCAACCTCCTAGTAGCTGTGAATCCAAAAAGTACAGGAAGTTTTTAGCCCAGTGGGAAATAATCATATAGAATCTGTTCATTTTAAGTGCAAGGAAGAAAAAGACCCTTTCTCAGAAACCAAAATATATTTTACTCAATTTTGTCATTCAAAAAAAAGCATTCAATTTCAGATTATAACTATTAACTTTAAAGGCATTTATCTGTTTTCCATGAACAGGATATCTGTAGCTTAGGAAAGAGAAAGCAACAAAAAAAAAACCCTTAGATTTTGAAAAACTATGAATTGCCTTGCTTTAGACCCTTTGACTCCATCTACCTGGTATTGTTGAATGAAATGGACTGAAAGTGGTCCTCTCTTTGTGCCAGAATGTGTGTCTACACGGGCGGGAAGAGAGGTATATGTATCCCACCACTTACAGTGTCAGGTGCTCCCCATCTTACAGTCAGGTGTTTGGGAGCAGATTACAGAGGCCAGTAGGAAGGGCAGTTTCTTGGTAAAAGCAGAGTGGTGTCTGGGGTCACGGGAGCAAAGGGGAAGACGGATCATACCAGTGGCAGTAGGGACCCTCCCAGTCCTGTGAATCTGCTTGGTCTCTCAGAATTCCTTTGAGGCAAAGGCCAACCAGGAAGGTAGATTTCAGTCTATTGTGAGCTTCAAGATGTCTAAACATTTGAAGGGCTTATAATGGATGCTGAAGGTCATAAAAAACCCCTGCAATTAGTAATCCAAGGTTAGATTTCACCATCTTTAAATTGCTCCCTTATTCTGTCAGATAAGTGTTATCTTAAAATTTAGCCGAATCCTTCTGTCTTTCTCTCTTAGATTGTTTAAAATTCCATGTGAAGAAAAGGATTCCACTACCACACAAACAAAAGTATTGACTCCAAAAAGTAGAAAAAGATGGCAGTCTCAGAGAATTTACTGACAGCCCTAACTCACAATTTTAATAGAAGGGCTCACAGTAGCTCCCAGGAAATTGCTCGATTATAAGTGTCTCTTTTGACCATGGTGGCTCATCTGATGGCCCTCCCCGGAAAGAAGTATTAGAGTATCCAAAACTGACATGGTTAGCTCTTAGGTTGGGTAGGCATCCTGAAGGGTTTGCTGTGGCATGCAGACTGGTGAACCACTGATTTGTCCATGGGTAGTTTTTAACGGTCTGTTCTAGTCATTTTACTAAGGCAGGGACTAGACCTGCATTTTTCAGTTCAGTAGTCCAGTCTCATGTGGTTACCAAGAATTTCCAAGTGGCTAATCCCACGTGAGTTGTCCTGTAAGTGTGAAATACATACCAGACTTTTAAGACTTAGTACAAAAAAATTTAAAATAATACGTATATTGGGTTAAGTAAAATACATTAAAAATAACTTTGCTAGGCTCTTTTACTTTTTTAAAATATGGCTCCTAGAAAATGTGAAGTTACCCATGTGACTCATAGTATATTTCTTTGGACAGCACTGGGCTAGAATATTAAATTTTAGAAAGATATCTATCGTTACCATAAAATTGTGATGTTGTCCTTAGTTATGTAGGAGAATCTCTTAGCAAACCACATGATTTCCATGACAGTGAGGGCTAAATGGGGCATTATTAGACTTAAAGGCTGGTGGAATCATTACCTTTTCAAAAGTTTCATCTCAGACCCAGATTTAAAATTTCAGTATTAGGAAAAAAGTGTTTTTCTCCAGTCTTTCCCATTAGCCCTTGTTTTGTTGAAAGGAGAAAATATTTACTAAGTACTTTGTATCGTACTGCCCTATTGTTTTGGAATCAAAAATATAACAGAAGAGTTTCTAGAGTGTGACTAGTTATACATTTGAAATTATTTTTTAGGAATCATTTATTTACTAGTTGCATTCCTACAGTTTTTTTAACTGTCAATTTTCTAAATAGACTTTGGAATTGAATTTATGTACTTAATTATGTTTATCTTCGATACTTTTTCCTTGCCTTATAGGGAAAGAGAAATTAGGGCCGAATACAGTGCTTGCCAGGATAAATCATCTATGCCAGCAGAGCACTAAATGGTTTCTACACATCGGTTTATTCTTTGAGGTCTACAATAAATTCACACACCTTCTATGGAACAGTACAAACGGTCCTCAAAAGATTAAGAACAGAGAACCAACTCATGATCCAGCAATTTCACTCATGGGTATATATCCAAAGGAAACAAAATAACTGTGTAGCTCTCTTCACTGCAGCATTATTTGCAAGCACCCAGATGCAGAAACAACCAAAGTGTCCATGGAGGGAGGAATTGGGACAGAAAACGTGCTATACAAAATGGCGGTATACTATTCAGCTATATAAAAAGGAAGGAAATCTTGCTGTTGAGGACAAAATATATGGACCCTCCAGGTATTTTGTTAAGTGAAATAAAAGTCAGACAGAGGGACAAATACTGTAGGATCTTACTTACTGTAGACTCTACAAACAAACAACAACAGAAAACTCCTAGAAACAGAAACCAGGTCGGTGGTTGTGGGCACGGGGGCAAAATTGGGGGAAGGGTGCCAGGGGACAAACATCCAGTTTTAAGATTAACAAATAGTGGGATAGAATTAATGTGCGGCCCGGTGATTTGCAGCACTGTTGCTATATTGTATATTGGTAAGTGGCTAAGAGATCTAAAAAGTCCTGATCAGGAAGACAAAAATTTTTGTGACTGAGGTGCTATCAACTAAATTCACTGTGATGGGCATTTCAAAATACATGTTATCAGTTCACGCTATATACGTTAAAAACATACAATGTTATATGTCAGTTACATCACTAAAACCAGAAGGGGAAAAGAAGGGTTCTATAAAAATTAGTGTCTAGGTTTTTTTCTGCTCAGATGAATGCAACTGTTAAGCCATAATGCTAGCATTTGAATGTACTTTGACTGAACTCACCATCCTTTAATGCTGCTTTGAACAGTACATGAATTTGGGTATAAACTTCTGGCCTGTTTTCGCTTCAGTAACATCTGCATTTATAGGACAACTCAACATAGCATCCCTGGTAGTGTTCAGGTGGGAAGATAATTTTTTAAATGAAATACCCAAATTAGAGAACTGTTGTGCAAAATAAATGACATTTCATTTGTAAAGAAAGCGATTATGAAATCCTTTTTATTCAAAGATTGAGAGGTCTTAATTCATTCTTTCAACAACTCTAATGTGTTGTGTATATTGTTTCACGTAAAAAGCCTTACAAAGATGTGTATTCTACTTTTGCCGTTAACATTAGAAACAGGAACACTGGAAATTGGGATTTTGAACAAGTCTGACTTCCTTAACTAAGATTATTATTGGAAAATAGTCTAAATGGGGTAGAATCTGTTTTTATTTTAAATCTGTTTGTAATTTCTTGATGAATTAAGGAAGCTATGAAGTGTGTGAATTTGTGCTTCACTTTTTAAAGCATTAGCAAGCAGTCTGAGACTTGCATGAGGGATCAGATCCATTGCAAACTCCCGCACAACATCAGGGAGCCCGCGTGCTCATAGCAAGAACACCAGCCAGTGCCAGAGGGAACACTGTGGCGCCTGGCGGTTTTCTCTAAAAGGATTCTGCTCTTTAGAAAAATTCAATTCTGCTCTATATTCTGGCAATGGGTCCTCTTCTCCGGCTACTTGAATAAAGAGGGGTCTTAACCTCAGACAGCCTCTGGTAAAAGGGGTGAGGTTTGCAGGAACGTAGCCGTCAGAGAAGCTCAGGTTGTATCAGAATCTTGAGTGTTTGGGTGCATCTCGCCTTATGTGCTAAAAAGCAGAGATTAAGTCCCATATTTCAGAGAAGGAAACTGCCTGCCTTTGGTGATGCAAAGGGACAGACAGAGCCAAGAGCGGAGGTAGCAGCGGATGCTCCGGTGGGACAGACCATGGCCTCTGCGTCCTCACCCAGGCAAGGCCCCCACCCCAGGTGGGCAGAAGAGGGGCAGCCACTCGAACTCACGTGACACCCTTGGACAAGTTTTGTTTGCACTTTTACGTTTAGTAGTGCCTGTTAGACCAACACAGAGTTGCCTGGAGAAAGATAAGGTTTGGAATCAAGCTTGGAGCAGAGTAAGTGCTGTCCCACAGCTGAGGGCAGGTTTGTGAGGCACTGCACACTCTCCTTCCCTCAGATCCAGGAGGGACCTGGGGAAGATCAGCTGGAGCACAAAGAAACCAGATTTCGGAATTCACCCTCCTGGGCGCCCCTGCCAGGGAGGTAGCACTTGCTTCAAAGCAAGGGATGGCTGTGTCCTTTATTTGTAACAGGCTGAACTGAATATTTTTCAACCAAAGATTGTTATGCTTTTGGGACGCCTGGGTGGCTCAGTTGGTTAAGCCACTGCCTTCGGCTCAGGTCATGATCCTGGAGACCCGGGATCGAGTCCCACATCGGGCTGCCTGCTCGGCGGGAAGCCTGCTTCTCCCTCTCTCACTCCCCCTGCTTGTGTTCCCTCTCTGGCTGTGTTTCTCTCTGTCAAATAAATAAAATC